>DWAO01005594.1:0-11628 GCA_018230605.1 Heliconius congener
GGCGCGCCCACCGCGCGCGCGCTGCGCGGCGCCGCGCACGCGCACGCGCGCGACCACTGCGCGCTGAGCCGCGCCGCCTGCTCGCTGCTGGCGCTGGCGCTGCGCGACGAGTGCGCGCTCTACGAGCACTTCTTCACGCAGCGGTCGCAGGCGCTGGAGTGAGTACATATGTATTACTAAATATATGGTTTTATATTTCATAACTTGACACTTGAACGACTAAGTTGACAGAATAAACCTTCTAAACGTTTCGAATATTTGGAATTTTAATTCTCTGAGCTCTAATTTATTCCGAAAAATATTTTCATTAATTACCTACAAATTGTCATTGATATACTAATATTTAAAATTATTATCGAATTTGCAGTCATTACTTTAGATCACCACGCAATAGATGAGACGAGGGTTTAATGAGACCTTACAACCTTACATATCAACTAATGAACTAAACTAATACTTAAAATATGTTTATTTCTTCCATTTAGATGTGATTTTATTAGTCTAAAATCCATAAGTAAATCCAATTACTATAAATATTAATTATTATCAAATCCACAGTGACTATCTTCAATCGCTTTGCAACGGTCTATATGAGACGTTACGACCTCACATATTACATATTAACCACCTGGAGACACTAGCAGAGCTCTGTGTTATATTACGAGTAGAAGTTATTGAAGAGCAAGTCAATGATGATCGTGAGTTGTTTTTATAATAATCTATTTAGTTTTATATTGTACAATAGGTTAGACAGAAGGAACCTAATGTTAACGTCCTTTCAATAAAATTTTGAAGAGGAAATTAAAGTAATTTATTCCCTCGTCTAGTTATCGGACCAATAACCGTCACATCGTCGTCACAAAGTTTGACTGTAAGACTTTGTCTTATTGTGTTAAACGCCCCCAATTTCTGTATAGTTTAAATTTTTTTAGTATATTAGACACATAAAAACATAGTTTTTATGTGTTTCATAAGATTGAGTGAGCGCACGCTATGAGGTCAGAAAGCATTTTGGGTGATCTTTTTTAGAACAACGAAATTCCTTGTTACTTAGAAACGCTTGTAATTAATAGAAAGGTGTCTTAATATATTGGTATATATTGAGAATGTTACAATATGACTGAAAAAAAAGCCTATGTCCATCCTAAAAGCGTCAAGTATCTCTATCTGAAGTTTTACCGCAGCGTGGCTGGCGGCGCTGGGCGCGGCGGCGCGCGCGCTGCTGCAGGACGCGCAGGAGCGCCTCGTGTTCCGCGCGCACGTGCACCTGCGCGCCGACGTGCTGCGCTACCGCGCCGCGCCCGGCGACCTCGCCTACCCCGACAAGCTGCTCATGATGGAGGTGCGCCACGTGTGGATTGTACTCAACGCCATCAGTTATGCTCATTATGTATTAAAACTTTAATTTCCAGCAAATCGCCCTGTCGTTGCAAGAGCAAAGTCTAAAACGCAGCGATTCCCGCAACTCAATGGTGTCAGACATTTCGGCGACCTCTCAAGAAGTTGCAAACATTAATGTTGAGGCCCAAAGGAGGCCTCAGGCCTCACCGGCAGATCTACACGGGATGTGGTATCCAGGTGTCAGGAGGACTCTAGCAGCTCTATCTAGACTTTACAGGTGCTTTTTTTTCTATTTTATAATTCTTTTTTTTATTATGAAAATACTTTCATAGGATATATACATTTGTTAATTTTTTTTTATTTTAACGTTACTTAGAAGTAGACTCTTAAAAATATATATTCATATTATTTACAATTAGTCGGACAAATTATCAACTATAAACCTTACACTATAATTGAAATTTATGTAATACTTGTAATACTTGTCATTCAGCTTCACACTGTATCTAGAAGTCGTGGTGTCTTTTGTTGCCTTGCTAACTTTTATATTTTTTTTTAACATCACGCTGTATCCCGCACGAAGCAAGGTAGACAGAGAGAACGTGGAAACCCAATTTTTAGACACTTTGTTCCTGATATACGTTCCCAACTTTCAGTGGAGTTCTCGAGGCACCATTGCAAGAGCAAAGCGGAGGCGGAATTCAATGCCGCGTTTTCCCTTGATATCAGAGCGAAGAAATGAAAATATTTCACTCCCCCAAATGGGAATCGAAGCCCTAACCGTCGGTTTATAGTCGCACGCTTGTGCCCCTGCGCCACGACGGCCTCAACCATCACCGTCCTTATATAATTCAAAAAAATAAAATTCGCAGGTGTCTAGAAAAAAGAGTTTTCCAAGGCCTCGCCCAGGAAGCAATCTCACTTTGCGTGCAAAGTGTAGATAACGCAGCAAAACAAATATCAGCGACCAAAACAAATATCGACGGAGAATTATTCCAAATTAAGCATTTACTTATACTGAGAGAGCAAATAGCGCCATTCCAAGTCGATTTTATAATAAAAGAAACCGTTTTGGACTTCAGTAATGTTAAAAACGCAGCTTTTGGACTAATACAGAAACCAAGACAGATATTCTCGTTGAATAGCAACAATGCGTTGTTGGAGTTCCTCCTGGAGGGCACCCCCATGGTCAAAGAACACCTGTTGGACTCCAGGAAGGAGGTCGATAGGCAGCTGAAGGGATGCTGCGAGGCATTCATTAGATATGCCACTGAGATATTGGTTGGGCCGTTGATTGAGTCTGTTGAAAAGGTTTGTGGGTTTTTTGTCCATTTTTTTTTAATTAACAATTTATTCTGACCTAATGTTTACTTTTGACTAGGTCAAGGCTTTTTTTAAAATAAAATCTTTAGATTACATTTTTGAACCTTATTTAAGTACAATTTTTTTGTTCCGTTGTTTATTATATATCTCTTGTATAACAAGCGTAGCTTTACAAATGTCGCATTATGCATACTCGAAATGAATTTATTATTTGGCAGTTCAAATAATTTTGAATTCCTATTTACATACTTACTTTTATAGAAATATAGAAATGATTTACTATTAAGTGCGTATATGACAGCCCTAACAAAATATTAATTCATTACGACAGAATTTAAATACGCACTCGTTACTCGTTCGATAGCACCTACAACGCAATTACATAATAAAGTTATTATTATTATTTGGATGATTGAAATCTTATTGTTTTTTGGGTCCATTTCACATTTACATCCTAACTACTATTTTGATTTTGTGTTGGAGTCTATTCATTGAGAAAGGCTATATCGTATTATGTTCATCAGGTCAGAGTTAGCTCAAGCACTTACAATGTATCATATAAAACTAAAGGTCCGCATTTATAAACCGCTCTCTCAACTCTGAGATCGATCTTGAGATGCCATTTTCATTCATATATCAGATATTATAATTTAATTCTATTTAATCATGGGAATCAAACCGCAGGTAATGCTTATTGAATATAAAACAACCTCGTTTTCTCAGGCCCAAGCCTTCACTCCACCAGATCAACTAAAATCCCAACTATGGGCAAGCCCAGGGAAACTGGCAGTCGCTGTAAAAGAGGCTCAGAAACGTATAAAAACTCATCTTGCACCGCTACAGAGATCAATGCAACTGTATTTAGCTAATAAGGAGACTGAGTTTATATTGTTTAGGCCTATACGGGTATGTAAACAATTTTTATATTGTTATATATGGTATATACAGGGAAGATGTAGTACTTAAATACAAATTTTTCAACTAAATAGCCATTTAATAACAATAGCAGTTATTTATTTTTTTAAGACAAGGACAATGGTCAAGCAAATCAAAAATATATTTAAATATAACATTACACACTCAGTTTTGTTTCTCAAACCTCAAGGCTTTGTCCACTAGAGTGGGAAAATGAAAATACTTTAAGTATACCCATTCCTACGAGAGGAACGGCATGGCTTCGCCCGCTTGAACAACAATTATTAATTTACTGATTTGCATTTCTTTCGTTTTCTAATATATCATTTTAAAAACAAAATTTTATATTTATATTGATAAGTAAAATTTCAGTAAATTCAATAAAGCAATTCTACCGAACAACATTTTTTAAAATGGTATGTTAGCAGCTCTTAAAGTAAGCTATTAACTTTAGTAAGCTTGCTGAAATACAAAAATGAAAACGAGAATTAAATTGATTAAGCTATTTCTGAGATTCGCGTGTACAAACCCACAAACAAAATGTAATAAATAAATAAATGATAAATAATAGTTTTCTTGTGTATCTTCCATGTGCAGATCCGTTAATATTTTAATATAAATATACATACAACATTGTACATAGATTTTATACAAATTTACAAGATAGATATATGAAGGATAATTTGAGACATTACGTGTAAAACTTGTCGCATGTTACCAGTGCGAGTAACTGAAAATAATTAATTCCTCCTCCGAATCGAACGCCTTTGCTTTTGACGCTGTACTTCTGTGATCTCATATATTTTATTTTTATTTACAGAATAACGTCGTAGGATACTTTGTACAATTAGAACAAATCCTAACGAATTCTGGCTACACATATGAAGACAAACTAATAGTTGCGTGTCCTACTCCAGAACAAGTTTCAGTATTTATTTCTTCAGCAAGTCTTATCAGCCATTCGGAACCAGTGTTGCCATATGGGAAAAAGAAACCAATTAATATTGTTAAAAGACCCAGTGTTACCAGCGTACCAGAAAATATTGAGGAAAAAAATATTGAGAATGTTGAAAATAAGGAACTTAATTAAGTGATATATTTATTAATTATAATTGTATCTGAAATAAAATTTACTTTATTATTAAATAAAAACGATATATAATTTTAATTGTTTATTTACATATTTTAATTCTTATGTTATTACTATAATAAATACATACATACACCAAAGACTGTGTTTTATTTGAATAAAACAAAAGACATTTAAGTGAGATGTTTAATTATGTTCTTAACTGATTCTCAATTAACTATTATACAAATTAACTATGGAGTTAAACTCTGACCCAGTACATGCCAGCACGGATCCTAGTGTAGTCAGGTAGGGCTTCAGTTGGGCCGACTGCGGCCACAGCAGGACAACGGTCAAATAGGTATTTGTAGCATACATCACGGACATTTTGTACTGAAACTGAGTCAATTCTAGCATCTAATTCATGAACTGGGATGCGACGGTTGTAGCAAAGAATCTGACGACCAATGTCTTCACAGACTGGGGTAGTTCCATCTAACTGGAGGAGCATGTTGGTCTTCAAAAGATTCTTTGCCCTTTCTACTTCAGCCTCGGTGACAGATACACAGAGTTTCATCCATTCTTTTTGAATGTTGTACACCATGTCCTCAATCTGCATTGGCTCCGCAACAAAGTAAATTCCCCAAAGACCAGTATCTTTGTAGCATGTGTTGAATGACTGGAAGCTGTGGCAAAGATTTTCAACAGACGCAGCCCTGGCCAAGTATGAGGCATTGTTCATACCACCTCCTTGAGACCTGTCCCATGCTCCAATAAGAGTGTTTGCAACCATTAGAGGAATGTTGTCGGCATCTGTCCAACCAGCACCTTCAACAGCAATAGCGATGTGAGCCAGAGGCATAGAATCATCTCTAACACGGATTTCAGAGCCTGTGTATCTGCAGGGAGCCAGCTCAGGAACATCTAAGAAAGTGTTTTTTAATCCACCTAAATGCTTGTTCGCTAAGTCTACAAGCTTGCCATGTTCAATGCCACCAGCTCCAGAAAGGACAATACGGCCTGGTTGATAGTGAGTCTTAATGTATTGTTGGAGATCAGTCTTAGAGATCTTCTTGATATTTTTAGTGGGTCCAAGTATGGTCTGTCCTAAGGGAGTACCTTGGAATGCTGTGGCATGAAGGTGGTCGAATACAACCTCTTGCAAGTTGCTTTCGACATCTTGCATTTCACGTAGAATAACTCCACGTTCTCGTTCGATTTCGGGTTCTGCAAGTGATGAGTTCTGAATAATATCAGCAAGGATTTCTACAGCGGCAGGTACGTCGTTGGCGAGGCATTTTGCATAGAACACAGTTTGCTCCCGGGATGTGTAAGCGTTTAAGTGAGCACCCATGTTTTCAACGAGTAATTCTAAGTCAGTTTGTGACCTCTTGCTTGTTCCCTTAAAAGCCATGTGTTCTAAGAAGTGAGCGACTCCATTATTTTTGGAGTTCTCGTACCTTGAGCCAGCGTCTATCCAGAGACCTACGGTGGCTGTAGCAGCACCGGAGTCCTCAGAGGCAACGCGGATCCCATTGTCGAGAACTGTAAGTTGAGTTGGGGGAATGTTGACTAGGGCTTGCTTGTAGGCCGCCGCTGTTGCCAGGGCACGGACATTATTGCCGTGCTGCGTTATAAGCCTCGCTACTTTCAGCATTTTTCTCTCTTCCTGGCACTATAAAACTCTGCTCGCTGATTTACGTAATGTGCAATATTCTTGCTAGATGTCAAAAAATATTATAACACAGATAAAACAGAAAAATGTCTTATTTCTCCATAGATATTTAAAAAATAATTGTCTATTACTCGGATGTTCAAATTATTATGTATAAGGAAACGTAATCTAAGAAAAATGATTTTTATATTTTAAATGACTTAACTTAACTTTTTAGAGGTAGCATATTAACAAAATATATAGTTTTTGTATTTGGTGGAATAATCGTAATTAATTTTGTTAATTTTACATACATTTAGTATCACATGTTAGAAATAAGTTTTTTTTCTTTAAATTAATTTAGTAAATCTAATGATAATGAATTTAAATCTATAACGCAATGATATTGTAGTAATTTTTTATCATTTTATTAAAAATAATCCATAATGTCACTGTAATGTTATTTAAACTGTTAAAAATTAAAACGTTTTACGTGTGACGGAACGGCCAAAAGAATTACATGAAAGAAATCATGTGGAAATCATTTCTTTCACGCCTATTCCATTTCGTCGGAATATTACGGAAGCAATGATGTGTAGTGACGATTGTTATTTAGTTAATTTCGCTAAAGTTACCTGGGAAAGTGCGTGGCGGGCATAGGCAATAATATAGTTCCTACAAAATGTTTTACTTGTGATTTTATTACGTTCATCATGACTACAATGAAGAATCCTAATTCGTCGTCTTCTAAACTTGCACTCCTTAACCATATCAAATACGAGCACCTGGTAGCTGGAATATCAGGTGGCGTCACTTCCACGCTAATTTTACATCCTTTGGACCTCATTAAAATCCGTTTCGCAGGTACGAAATGATTCTATATTTTAACCCCATGTCATAACAATTTCGTTTTATCTCAATGCGCTTACATTATTACACAGAATTTGAGAAATAGTCTAAATATATAATGTATTATAAATCGCCACGTTAATTTAAATTATTGCGAGGTTCCTATTTCTATAAAAAAAATCGATTTCGCGGTTGTAATCTGACCTTGAACTTGAAATAACATCAGTTGAAAGTGGGTCTGTAATTTAAGTTCGTTGCAACTGATGAAATTTAAAACAATTGTTGCAAATTCTTCTGTGATTTTCTTTGTTCAATATAAGTGCATTCACAGTACCAAACTTTATTTCTTGTTCTATTTATTTCATATATATATACATTTATAATAAATTTATATTACAAATCTAAATATATTATTATAATAATTATTCAATTTTAGTCTCTAATATAAATATATGGTAAATAATTTATAATGATAAATATATAAAAGAGCTTCATATTATATTGTTTATAGAAGGCTTAGTGTCAGGGTTAAACTTTCTGTCAAAATATTGTTCTCTGCTTTCTGCTCAAATTGCAGAAATTGTTTGTTGAGGAGCGGGACTTAGTAATTTGTATTATTGGCGTAGAGAAATAAAAATAAATTATTTTTGAAACTACAAACATCATGGTACATTAAAAATATTAAAAAAGTAGTTTCATTTTTTAAATTACTACAACAAGAACTTTAGCTATGCTATAGCAATTACTAAAGATGTCATGGTGAGAATGAGTCAGAACATGCTCAGATGGTTTGAATATGTTGAGAGAATGGTGAAAGAATGGCAAGAAAGATTTATCTCGAGAGATCTTGGTTGACCTTCGAAAATGGAGTACCCATGATACTAGATGACGGTCACATTAAAAGCTTAAAGACAGATAAAAGAAATCTTAGCACTAGGTTCCTCTGTCTATGAAAAAAATAATATTTCAAATTTAAACACAAGTGTAAGATTAATATAATATAGTATTATATTATGTACAATTGCTCTTTGTTTCATATATGCCAGTAGTTTGCAGGATGACACTAATTAGTCTGAACAACTATTGTTTAATATATTTTAATGAATGTATTCTTTAAATAAACAGTTCCAGGAAAAGATTTTCAGAATATTTAGCTTAATTTTAGAAAGATATATTTTTATGTATACATATATTTTTAAACTATTTTAGAAATAATTATCATAATGATGCATTACAATGCTAAAAATATGTGTTTTTTTGTTTTAGAATTGTAAATTATATAATGAATATAATTTTTTTTATAAATATGTCAAGTGGTTTTTTTTTTTATTTTTTTTACTGTCACTTTTGTCTTCATTTTTAATGTAGAATACATAAGATTTGAACCCTAAATTCTACATTGACTTACACATGCATATTAACTGAACCAGAAGCATGTAATATCAAAACATATAAAATTATTGGTATAATTGTGTTGTTGTGGCACAGCGGCAAAGCATCTCACTGTAAACAACACAACAGTTATGGGTACAATTCCCACTTGATCGAATGAATTGTTATGTTGAGTGCAAATCACGATGTCACGAAAAGTGAGGAACAGAGTGTCTTAAGGTTCTGCTTGCCTTGTGAAGCTACAAAAGGTAATATTTTTTTATTGTTTAATTTTTTTATAGTAAATGATGGCAGAACAGCAACAGTTCCGCGTTACGATGGTCTGGGCAGCGCTTTCGTGACTATTGTTAAGAAAGAGGGTGTCCGTGGTCTGTACCGAGGTGTAACCCCTAATGTTTGGGGCTCTGGATCTGCATGGGGCTTCTATTTCTTATTGTAAGTATTATAGATGGTGCTTATGAGGATATCGTAGTGCAATGGCATAGCATTTGACCTCCGTTTTTCACTTGGGGGAATGAATTATTTTGGTTTCCTTGCTCTGATAATAAGATGAAGAAAGGCGAGGATGATAGTAATACAACAAGCTGAATTTAACCAATTCCCTTACTAAATATGAATTTTGAACATTATAAGTATTAATAATAGTAATAATATTGTGTGGAAATACAGCATAGCAGAATTGTCAGGTGTAATTAGTTAACCCTGACAATTCTGCTATTTGCAGAATACAGTGTGAACGTAAAAAAATTATATAGTTTTAATTTAAAGATATATAAATTCAGCGTATTTATTATAGTAACAAAAATTATTACTATGTAAGTATTTATATAATAGTAACCATTGGGGCTCAGTGCGTAAACATAAGATTTGTGGTTTTGGTGATTCAGAGAATCATTCAGCGATATAGCGTTACTTTTTTTGTTTTGTTTTGTATGCGGGAGACGCATGACGCTAGAATAAATAGGATATTTTATTACTTTTGTAGTACATACTCAATATTGATGTTTCGTTCCGATCTAACATGTTTCGGGAACGTAATTAACATGTTCCGGAACCGGAACGAGTCATTACTATATAGCGAGTTCAAAACTATATTGGTAAGCTTATGTAGGACTAGAATAATAAAAAGTAAATTAGGATGATGGAAATTTGAAACCTGTTGCAATAGTTATACAAACAGAACAACTGGCACAAGTTCATTTCCTATTAATTTTTGCCAGCTACACAAAATAAAACGAAAGCAATCTAAAAAACTAAACGCATCGGCAAAGCTGGAACTGGAACGAAATTTGGAACCGAACAATCTGGAACACGTTCTACAGTTTTGTTGTTGGAAAATTACATTATTTAGCAACATTAACGGGACTTGGTATTTTTATTCTTTGTAAGTAACTCTTCAAAAGGCTAATGAATAGAAGATTGGTTTACAAGTTGACTTTATTGAGCTGCCACAACATGTTTTCACGCATGTATTTAAAATAGGAATCACTTCCCGGTTTTAAGAGTAAACATATTTTCTTATGCGTGTTTACAGTTTGATACAGTGTTATTTATCTTGAATAATTAGTTTAGATGTAAGGAAACAATTTATATTTAAAATCACGAAGAAAAAATTATCAATGAAAATACTGAAGTTCTTTAAAAAGATCAGCATTAAGAAAATCAGCATAATTTTTTTTATTCGTTCGTCTGAATCAAGAAAAAAGTCAGATCTTAAGAAACGCGGGCTCAAATCATCCACGGTTTTTATTTTTTATATTCCAGTGCACACAACTGCTCCAATGATTCTATAAGAATCAAAATTCGCCACATTGCATGCTGAGTACCGGAACTCAACGCCGGCCTTTGCCATAAAAAAACGACATTAAATAAATTACCACAACCATTCTATTTCAGCTATAATGCAATCAAAACCTGGATTCAAGGGGGCAACGCCCGTACCCCCTTGGGTCCAGGCCTGCACATGCTGGCCGCAGCCCAGGCCGGGATCCTCTCCCTTATAATGACCAACCCCATATGGGTGGTGAAGACCAGACTATGCCTTCAATATAGTGAAGCTACAATTGCTGAAAATAAACTTTATACAGGCATGGTTGATGGGTTGACGAAGATATATAGGACGGAAGGTGTTAGAGGATTATATAGGGTGAGTGATTTTAGTTTAAACTAATAGTTTAGTATTTTTCTTTCCTAAGTGACGAATAACACTTTATAAAAGGTAAGAATTATTTTAGTTTTTTTTATGTTAGTACAGTATAGACAAGAAGTTGGGCAGTCCTAAACTTGGCTGTAGATGGCGGCGCAGGTTTGATTTTAGGTTTTTTTTCTTATTTTTTGATATTTATTTCTTAAGTAGGTAGATTGACTGTAAACGCGGCTGGTTGTCGGTTCAATCGACGAGGAAATGAAATATTTCTTTAAAGGTATATATTCATTTCTTCGTTCTGGTGTCAAGACAAAGCGTGGCGTTGAATTGTGCCATTCAACACGCAGTTCCTCCAAAATTTAGCGGAAAGTGAGGAACGGAGTGCCATAACACTAGGTTCCCTTCACCTACCCAGCTATGTGCGGGATACAACGTGAAGCTTATTTAATTTTCTTTTACTTCCTAAGTGTCCAAAAGTTTAAGAAAATTTATCTTTAAGGCGGCCACTCTTCGTCGACAGTACCGTATAGTTTTTCGTAGAAATGGCCGACTCACGAACTTATGCTAGCCGTTTCCTGAAGTTTTGATTGATGTTCTTAATGCACTTCATTATCTTTGCATGAAATAAATGCATTTTGTGTAATGTAACCACAAAGACAGTACAAAGTAAATCATATATTCGTACGTTATATAATAATTAGATAAATTTAAATAGATATACCTAAAACCTGCCGGGTTAATAACAGAGGTTATCATTTGTTAATGAGCAATTAGAACTGCGGTAATTTCGCAAAGTTATAAGTAATTAATTCTATTTTGTTATATTGCACTTATATGGATCGTATACAATTACTTATTTAAATAATAATAAGATACTAATATTATAAAAAAAAAATCAAATCAGCTTCACGCTGTATCCCGCACACAGCAGGGTAGGCA
>DWAO01005595.1:0-11628 GCA_018230605.1 Heliconius congener
AAATTCATAGGGTACTTCCGGTTGACTTAGAATTATGAAATTTGGCAGCTAGCATTTACAGGTAATATTTGCTTAGGAAAACATGTGAAAATTATACATTTGTATAATTTCATTTTTGCCTTAAAACGAAGCAATATTTGGTATTAAAGCAATAGTCCAAGTGAGGCATCAGATAAAAGGACTCTGGCTAAGCGAAGCCTGAAATTCAGAAAAAACCTCGACCTTCAATTTTTTACGGAACCCTCGGTCGGCGAGTCCGAAAAGCACAATCAATCTTCAAAACCTCAATCTACAAGTATGAAAATTAGCAAAAAGTAATTGCAGAACCACAAAAGAATTTATTTTTAAATTACAGATAAAAACTGTTATAAACTTCTAATCGTAGTTCGTGCAAATAAGTGCATACGCCTGCAAAATTAAATTTGTCAAGTACGGCGCACACTTGACCACTTTTTAAATTTAAATATTTCATTTTCATCAGGCGAATTTAATAATAAATTTGTAAGTCTCTATAATAGTAGAAATATAAAATAGTCTACTATATAGTAGAAATATAAAACAACTGTACCTACATTTATTTGACATTTTGTAGATAACAATTAATAATACCTACTAGAAGCAATCAATTACTACTAATGCCATATATCTCTTAGTTCACTGATCAAGGCTAGTTGGCAACCCTTTAATCGCTTCTGGAACGATAGAAGCGATAACAAGGTTCTATTTACGACTTCTAGTCTTTTCACACCTACTTGGCCATGGTTTCAACACCATACGCCATAAGTTTCACACTCTTCTCGATTAATTTATGATGTATTAAAAGATTTTAACGTATTTGTGCAAAGGTCATTGTAAGATTAAACGAAGCTTTTATGTTAGTACATAAGTGATAAAATTTAAAAAAAATCATGAATCAGCTTCACGCTTTATCCCGCATAAAACAGGGTAGGCAGAGGGCACCTAGTGTTTAGATACTCCGTTCTCCACTTTCCTCTATTTAAGTGATGAAATAAAATCCCTAATGTATTTAAATTAGTTGAAATTATTCACCACAAATCGATGTACCATCTATTGTGAACATATTTTTTTTAGCTAAAACTTACGTCAGTTAGGTGGTGATCGAGTCATCTTATCAGTAAATCTTCAACGTGCACTGGCACGGATTTGGAATAAAAAAACTGTAATGAGTTAATAGGAAATGTGCTGTATTTGCTGCGCTGCAAGGCAATAGAAATTCTAGTTGCGTTATATAGTAGCTTTTTGCTTGAAATCTGTGCTTCTCCAGTTTCTATAATAAGTTATAATGGCCACTAACGTACAAAGAGCTTTCTGTCCATTTATAAAACATCGTTCTTTTTTTATTATATTTTCTTTTTATATATGATATGATAATATGATATGCTTATGAGTTATTTTAAATTTAATCTAATATAATCTAAATTATTTCCTTTTCTCATTTTGATAAGAAAAACCACAGCGTTGGATTCCGCCACTCAATATGCAATGGCTCCAAATTGTGCAATAAGTAGATTTGAGTAACATCCATTTAAATATAAATTTATAATTCTCAGTTTATATAAAACACATATTCAACGTATAACCTTTTAAAGTTTAATTATAGTTATATAAAAATTATAATGGTTTTATACTTTAACACAGTACATTGGATTATATTATACAGGTAAAGCGGACAAATTAAAAGGTCAGAAGAAGAAGGTAACTTTTTTTTTAATTTTCTGTGTTGCCTGTAGAATATGATCCCACGTACTGTGCAAAAGTATAAAACAATTACAGACACAACAAACTTAATAGTTTCACTGTATTTTATTTTCTTAGAATACGTTTACATTCTTTCTCGATTCAAGTACATTTCAGAGGAACATGATCCAGTACAAATTATTATTAATTATAATTTTTTTTTGTCCAAAATTACATAAAAATGTTTTCACTACACTTACTCGAAGTTATCATTGAAATTTAATTTTGTAAACTTTTTTTAATACTATGCCCATTTGAAAATATTAAGCTGATTATTAGTGGTTACGGCATACGAGATGCCTACTAGGTGCCTACTACTTTGAGGGCAAAATCACGAGCGCAGACCCAACCAGTTAGGTAGTTTTCCAGTTTTCTTCACGAATTTATCAAAAAACCACAAATTCTGCAGTCTGTTATCGGTAGATATTGAATTCCCTGATTCCCAATTATAGGCCAGTGATGTGTATCCTAACCAATTTCGGCTAGAGCGACTAACATCAGACTAGAGTATTATACTCTTAAGACTTACCATATTAAAACTATGCCTATAAAATATACAAAAACATTATTTTGAAAAACAAACGCAAATTCAATTATATAGTTACAATATTAAGTTAACTAAGGTTAGCTAATAAACATATGCAAATATTAATCAATAGCGAAATAAACTTGTTATTTATTTTACATCCGACCTATTGCTTTAAACTTTAAACTGACATTTTGTAGCGTGGTGTTGAATTAACTTCAGCTTTGAATGTATCGCGGCCTCCATAGTGTAGGTTGACCCAACGCAGTGGCGAGTGCCAGATATAGGCTTATATATAAGACGAGTAGTTTTAGTCTGTATCTCGCTTATAATATTAAGTAATAGATGGAATAATCGATATAATAAAATAATTTTGGATTCTACTTTTCCACTCAAGAAAATATAATATTCAATATTTTCATTACCTCGCTCTGGTAACAAGGCATAGCGCGGCGTTGAATTTCGACACATACGCAAAATCTCCAGATTTTGGCATAAAGTGGGTGAAAGTGCCATAATGGTAATGGCATGTCTTAACACTAGATTCGCAGAGTCCCTTTGCCTACCCTGCCATGTGTAGGATACAGCCTGAAGCTAAAAAAAAGTAGCAGAAAGAACGAAAGATCCAGACACTTGCTCTTCGTAGACACGTATGTATACCTATGAGTTTGTTTTGCAATTTCCTTTGAGATTTACATTATACAATATTTCTTGTTTTAAACACTCATATTGCTTGAGTACACAAAATACATTCATTTTACTTAATATTATATAAGGTATATATTCAATTTTGAGTACGTTCATTTTTTTATAATACAAGATAAATATAGACATGTACACAATTGTATAAAGTGAATTATACAAAATTACTTCAAAGAGCAAGAAAAATATAATAATAATATAAACATATTAAAACATAATATCGATTTTTACGACGATATTGCAATAACTGAATGAAATACTGATAAAAGACGGATATATTACATCCCCATAAATATCATTTGAGGACGGAGTATAAATCACATATTTGTCATAATAAAGCTAGCACCAAGACCGGTCGGTGTCAGCTTGCGGTGCAACTTGCATATCATTGCCGTCTCCTCACTTATTATAAATAACTACATATGTATGTATATTCTTTTTTTGTAGTGGTTATAAAATATGATAAATGTTTTTGTTAAATATCTTAATAGTTATCTCAGCTTCTCGTTCTTTTGCTTTTGTAAAAAAACTTATGGTAAAAAGGAAAACAGCGACATTTAACCCTACAGATTCTTCGCTGTCATTTTCTAATTGAAAAAAATCTAAATTTTTGTAAAGCAACTAACAAATGTATTGTACAGAATATTATTATCCTCATATTATATTATATATTATTATATATTATAGATAGTTTCTGACTGCGTCGTCAGGTTTTAATGTGACCTCACCATATGTATGAAGAACATACGAATACGTGCCAACCGACGCGTAATAGAATGTTAATCAAATCAAATTGTATTCAATAAAAAGTTAAAACATGGTTTTTGATTAGTGATAATGATTATGAATTATATTATAATGTGACGTCATCGCCATGCTAGACGCGCAGGTGCCGGTTGTGCTGTACTCAAATTAACATTCTGATATCGCCTTCAGTATCTCGAATAAATCTTAACATAGTTAATTTACAAGAAACTTGTTTCACTAAGTGTCTCTTCGGTAATAATATATTTATATCAAAATTTAACGTAATATAAAGCGGGTATGCGTTATACAGTAAGTCAACCTTGTAATATGTTTTTTGTTAAAGTTTTTTGTTAAAATTAACTTTTTTCTTGGGTTTTTTTCGTGAAACTTGTATCGTAAAATTTATAATAAATATTAAGTTCAAGTTAACTTTCTCACTATACCAATAAAAAGTAGTGTACGTAATAGCATCCAATCACTACGATCAAATAACAATCACACCCACAGAATCAGAAGTGTGCTATTAAACGGTAAACGAATCAATGAGGAGTGAATTAGTCAGTCCATTACCATTGAATTATCGTGGACAAAGATTAATTTATTGATTTACTGCTTTTCAATTACTTATTGTTAATTGTTTCAAAGGCTATAATATTTTGGTACAGTTTACGGTAACGTAAAACCTGGGTAAAAAAGTTACGGTTTCGTAAATAACTGATAAAAAGGTTATCCCGGGTAGCCGCTTTCGAAAAACGAAACGACTGTCTACTAAGTTCGCTCTTCCCAACTCGCTAAAGAGAACGGCCAATACATACAAATTTATTGTAATTAAAGATAATATACATTTGCAATATGTTTCTTTTAAACATAGCACAATGATTTAATAACTTTAAAAAAATTAGAAAAGAATTAAATTGTAAATTTTGTGACATAAAACAGTAATAATAATACAGTAGTAGTTGATTTATTAAAAAAGTAAATCTTTTTCATATAATTTATCTTTAATAGCATTTAACGGCTTCCCGGCTACTGCACGTGTTCAAAAAAATTGGAACCAAAAGCATAAAAACTTATATTACACACGATATAAATCCATCAAAAGCAATTTTATATAATATCAATCTTTTCATTTCCTCCATCAAGAAATAATATTTAAAACAAATTAAGGACATTCATTTACAAACTGCACGTTTCGTTAAGTATGCAGTGAGATCGAAGAGGCATTTACAAACGCCAGTACGATATATCACATTGACCCTTAAGATGATAATTGAAACATTCCATTATGACATTTACGTGATAGTAATAACAGTGATTTTTGACTGGTGAAAGATAAGTTTATATATGTGGTAACTTATATATATATATATATATAGAAGTAAAATATAATTTTACCCGAAGGCCACATTTTCCTCCGTACCAACTACTAATTGACAACTCGTGTCCAAGAAATAAGAGCCGATTGAAAGAAAAATATGGAGTAGTTAAAATGCAGTGATTTTGAAAAAGATATATTTTTATAAGAGAGAGTGAGAAAACATAAATATAAGATTAAACACCATAATAATATTTATCATTAGTATATTAACAAAATAGTATAGTTAAATAAATAACGGACGTAAATTCCTGTTACATTTTTTTTCAGCTTCACGCTGTTTTCCTCATATAGAAAGGAAGGCATGGGACACTTAGTGTTAAGGCACTCCGTTCCTCACCTTCCGCCGAATTTTCTAGGCATTACATGTTGAGTGACAAAACTCAACGCTGAATTTTTGCGTTAGTACCGGAGCGAAGAAATGTAAATATAACATACATACGTTTAAAATACAAAACCTATTAAAAATACAAACTAATTTCACTAAAAAATACGATAATAATTAAGAGAAAGTACTCAACTTTATCACTGCACAAATGTAATAACAACTCTCACAAAATATTTTGTCAGAAATCAACAATATCCGCGAACGTACAAGAAATACAAGTCCAAAGGCAACCGACGTGAACGAGTGGAACCGCGTACCGACGTATAATTTGTCAGGCAATTTAAATAATATCCATAATCACATATCTATTAACCCCACAACGTGTTGATATTGAGCTAATAGGGAGCAACTTTGCTTGTTTACTGTCACAATGTATCCTTTAATATATACTCTTATAAAAGTACTGATTAAAAAAAATAAAGGAAGTGTGGGTTGTAAGTAATTAGTGTTGTCCGCGTGTGTAGTTTTAGATAACACAAGCAAAAAATATTCTAAATTAAATAAAATCTCTTGCTTCGATATCATTTATGTAGTTGTCATGTTTAATTACGTTTTGAAACATTTAATCAAATGAAATGTTCAAATTTACCTACTTTCACATTATGTTTAATTTTTTTAATCACATATTTGATCTAATTTTTATTATTATTTTTTAATTAAACTTGTCATTTGTATAACATAAATCTTATATAAATTAAATAAAATAAACTATGCGATATTATATTAAAAAAAAGAAACAATCTTATAAAAAAAGTAAAACCGTTTTTTCCATTTCCAACAACCGATATTACAAGTAAAATCCGGCAACGCGCTATGTTTATGTCGGTGTCGGCTCATAATTGACTTGTCGTGTGGAATTACCATTTATTAGCAGTTACGATAGACCGTGTATTATTATCGACAACTCTATACTTATTGCTGCTGCAGCCAGATGGCTGTGACTGCTCGGTTAGTTGATAAATTTAATAGTTACAGCTCTTTTCACGTTTCAATACTGCAATCCGCTACTTAGACCATTTCTAACTTAAATATGTTTTATTATAAATATAAAATGTTTTAAATATAAGATATATTATCGTCCAATACGATAAAACCAGTGTTATTTCACTCATATATATACACTCAGTTTCATATTGAAAAAGATGGATAATATCATTAGATTTTTTTGATCCAGAGAAATCAGCATTTAGCGCAATATAGTGTTAGTGAACCTAATGACAGCTTACTTTTCACCACACTTTCCACTTCCTCTATACAAAACGAGTATATACAATTCAACAACGCGCTACGCCTTAGTAGATGGAGAAAATAAAATGATTTAATTATAAACGGCCTCACTATCACTACACTATAATGACATATACAATCAGATTGTCACTTCACTAAAACGTCAAATACATAATGTTAATTATTATCACTTTTAATTTTACATCACTCAATAAACTAGTAAAATAAAGTTTTGTAAACTAAGCGATCGGGATTAAGGCTGCGCTTACTCACAATTACTTAATAGACAATCAAATAAGCGTGAATTAAAAACAAATTTATAAGACAGATTGTCTTCTGACTAATAGATCCGGTAGAGGCATGCAGGTCGTCAACCTGCAATGTTGGGTGAATATCGATAGCCTTGCAAATCTATCGAATTACTAAAGTTATTTGCACATCACTATTTCATTGTTATCATACAAATTGTAATGAGTGATATTTTGTTAATTACGGAACTAACGTACATTTATGTCCACTTAAGCATAACTTTTTAATATATATATTTTTAAATAAGATGGATTTAGAGAAATATATCAAACAAATGTATTCAATAAATTTTAGTTTTAACAACACATTGTAAATAAATTAATTTTTAACACAAAAAATCTACTCCAAGCAACACACTAAAAAGTGAAAAATAAATTTACTTGACATAAAGTAAAACGTACTTTGATTTTGTTAAGCAAAAAAATCATTAAAAAATGATTTTATAATTTTGAAAAACAAACAGGCTTTGTAATTCGATATTGTAGCAAAGTTGTTGTTGCATTAGCTTATTAATCAGAAATGCCTAATTTAAAAAATGCTTGGCTTTGCAAATTTAAATTAATTACCACTTATACTAACGTAACCTACCTACTTATCTATAAGCGTGAATTACTGAATAAGCTTAACAATTGTAATTACCCTGACAATAGAAAATTCAATTTAAAATCATAAATTACATTTTGACATGAAATTTGTTTATACGAGTTGCATAAAATAGTATTATATTTTGATAGCTTCTATAACATGTATGAAGAGGTTGATGACAGTGGACGAGGCGAAAGAGGTATACGGAGACCGTAGCGTTTGGTTCTCTGTCCTCTCTGACTTCTCCGCTAGGGATAAAGCGTGAAGCTAGTTTAGTTTAGTTTTAGTTTTAGTTTTTTATGATATATATACCAGGTGGGTATATCTATAGGCGTGAATTGCTAAATAATCTTAGTAATTAATATGACAATAGACAATTTAAACGAGCATTAAAATTGCATTTTGACATGAAACTTGTTTATACGAGTTGTAAAAATGGCTTTACTTCGATGGCAAACATGAAGAGAGCTTCATGTTTTTCCTGCATAGCAGGATAATCAGAAAGAATCTAGTGACACTTCGTTCCCAACTTTCGGCTAAATTTTTTGTAAGTTGCGTCCCTGGGCGTATGTAGAAACATTTTCTGGTTTTGTTGTGGTAGTTTTGGGGTGGTTTTGGTCTGGGCTTAGCTTTGAACAGATATGTTCGTGTAAATGTAATTTTTTATTTTTTTTATTTTTCAACTATGGAACTCAACGCCGCGCTGCCGATAAATACATGTTAAAAATCCTGAAATACCTTATTATTAATTATTGTTTTTAGTTGTATTTCGGTTTAATTAATTATAATCGTTAACAATGCGCCTTTTTCTACAACACTAAGGAAATTCCACTGAGTTGCGCCTTTAGTGTTACTGTCAACGACATTTATAATTTCATTTTAATGATATATTCTGAGTATTTCGTTGATAAAGTTGTTTATATCATTATATGTAAACAGGTGTAAATGAGGCTTGTTGAAGTCTGTTGTGAAATAAAATTAATATATACATTTATAGCGTAACGGACGTAAGTTAGCGTTTGATTGTTATTAAACATTTAAATTTAATAAAATTTTTCTTAATTTAATATTTCTATTTCCGACAATTTCTTTCTAAATTTCATAGTTGCTGAGAACAAACAAATGAAAACAAACAGTATAAAATAAATCTTGATGTAAATTAAAACATGCAAAAAATTGTAATTAATAATATACTATACTAAAAAAAAATTATATACAGATATTTAATTAGTGAATAAGGCTTTTATTTACATTCTATAATACCCTAATGTTATTCACCTATGTAGTATTACAAAACGAGAACGCAAGTACTTAGTTAGACCCGCAGTGTAAATGCTTATTACTTATATCTTAGTTATATATTTGCGCGGCTTTGAGTTCTGCCACTCAACAAAAAATGCCTCCAGAAATCGACATAAAGTGGGTAACGGTTCCCTCTGCCTACCCTACTGTGTGCGGGATACAGCGTGAAGCTGGTGTAGTATTTGGAAGGTATTCAAAAGACACTGATTCTAATTCATCTAGAACATAAGGATCTAGTCAGTTTCAGATCATTTCAATCAGTAGAGTTTGAATATTAAAAGAATTTTAATATTTTTTTATTTAGATTTTTTTTATCGGAACGGATGCTTGGACGGACTTTTTAAACAAGGTAAAGGCAGTCGACCTTTTAATGGTAAAGTAGTCTGTGTAGTTTCGTAGTAGTAAAATAATACAAAAAATAATCGACGATATACATTAATTTAAATTGCAAACAAACCTTGATCGGTTTTGGCGATATCAGGACGAGTTTTATAGTTGCCAAGCGAATTAGATAGTTGATGTCGATTATATGAGGTCGTCGTGGCAAAAAGGTACAAGAGTGTCACTGTAATCGCAACAGTTTCGGAGTTCAATTCCCCCTGGGGAGAATGAAATAATATTTATATTTTTATTTCCTTGCTCTGGTGGGTTGTAATGAGGCAAAGCGCGACGTTGAGTTATTCGCCAGTCGACACGATTAAAATATATATATATATGCAACAAAGAATAAGAACAATTTTCCATATGTATAATTTTATAACTCTTCATCCATTAGATATAAAGAAGGAGAAGAAGGAGTCTAGTGTTATGACACTTCGTTCTGCCCTTTTCGCCTGAATTCTAGACATAACAAGGTAAATTACGTAACTCAACACTGCGCCTTCCAAAGCTGGTAATGTAAATAATTATTTCTCCTTAGTGGGCATTGAACTTTCAACCGTCGCGTTCAGTCATATGCCTCCCCGTTGCCACATCATGGATTTGAAAAAGTAGGGTACTTTTTCAAATCCATGATTTTTAGTAATTCTGTCATTTCTAAAGTGTTTTATTGAGCAGCAGATTTAATAATATAAATGTTAAAGTTTTTAAAAATGGATATTTGTTCCACTTTCACACAAAAATTACTGAACACGTTTAGATGAAACATTATAGTAATATAGCTTACACATCAAAATTATATGTAGGCAACGATTTATATAAACTTTATAATTTTCCTTTGATATAACTATAGGTTAAAGCGAACGAGGCCGTGAATGGGCCGCTAGTGATCCATATTTTATATAGCTTTTTTTGTATTTACATTTCTAATGATTTAGACCATAAACATGTCCCGCGCGCTGTGCCCGCGACTTGGTCTGCATAGAAAACTATGATTTTTTATATTATGATCCGATTGAAATAAAACAAACACAATTTAATCGGTTACGCTGTTTTTGAGATTAGCACAGAAAAATGCACAGATAAACAGACGAAAAAAAAAACCTTGTTTTGGGTTCTGTCACATTGATAAATACCTCCAACATATATTTGTCTCATATTATATTTTCCATGTACAGACAGCGATCAGTTACATTTATTTTATATATATAGATAAACAATACAACTATTTAGTATTTTACTCAATCTTTTAACTCATCCTTGAATGGATAGCCGCGTTTGCCAAATCAACGATTTCGAAACATTGTTGCTCGATAAAGTGATACAATCGTCCAGCTCTCACTGTTATCGATTTTCGTATTTATTTATTTTATTTTTCTGTTTCACACTGTATCCCGCACATTGTAAGCTATCAGAGGGAACCTGGCAACCTAGCGTCAAGACACTCCGTTCCGTTCGTTCTGTAGGTTTTTCGTTTTGAGGGGCAGAACTCAACGCCCCGATTTGCCTCGTTACCAGAGCGCGGAACGAAAAGAAACAATATTTTATTTTTCTCGAATGGGAATCGAATCTACAACTCGTCGCAATTATAATCGTACACTTGTGCCCCAGTGCCACGAGTGCCGTCGTTATAATATTTATATAAAGTCTTATGTAAATAATACGGTTTTAGTATTATTTATATAAGACTTTAATTCATTTCAAAAAAGGAGAAATGTTATATAATTATTGAACCACTTTATTCAGTTAAGTGTTTTAATTTTCTCATAAATTTAAAATTTATAACATATTTTTCCGTAGTGACGCAGCGGCTCAAGATTTGACTGTAATCGCGATTGCTATGGATTCGATCTCAATCGAAGGAATGCATTATTTTTCTTAGAGTGGATGGAGAACAGGGGGCTTAACACTAAGTTTTCTCCGTGTACCCTGCCATATGCGGTATACAACGTAAAAAATCTATTTTATTGCTTATTAACGTTCTCTAACTTATAAGATCACTTTATCGTCCTTCCGTCCTCTGTCAAGACCATTTATCTTCAGAGCGTGGATGTATCAAGCTGAGGTTAATATAAAATCTATAAGTCTATGGTCTCTTGAAGCACAGAAGAAACGACGTATTCAAAAGAAACAAGCATTGATTTATGCTTCGTAATTTCTGCATTAGGTATTTCATAGAAAAAAATATCTATAAATTTATATTTCTAGTTCATTTCATACAAAATGAATGAAATTGGTACGGAAGCCTTGGTGCGCGAGCGCGGTCGCACTTTTTTTACATAATCAGCTTCACGCTGTATCCCGCACACAGCAGGGTAGGCAGAGGGAACC
>DWAO01005596.1:0-11628 GCA_018230605.1 Heliconius congener
ATATATATATATATATATATATATATATATATATATATATATATATATATACGCGATATTGTTTTATTTATCTCAAGTAGGTACATACTCGTGGCGTTGATATTTAAGAGTCTTTAAACGTATTTATCTATCTATCTCTATGCGTGCCTTAGAATTAACCGGAACTTATTATTGATATAAATGGCAAAACCAAACCAGGAGTGGGCGCCGAAGCTCACGCACAAGTTGATATGTCTCATCCATACAAAACAATGTAAGCGGTCACAGGCTATAATAGTTTCCCTTTGGATTATGTCAGTGTTGCAAAATGAAAATCAAAATATTATCCATTTAATTAGGCCACTACAAGCACTCTTCAATCTATATTAATATAATAAAGCGGAATTTGTTTGTTTAAACGCTGAGATCTCTGGAATTACTGGTCGGATTTACTTTTTTTTGTTTTGTACAAAAGCTACATCCCACAGGGATCTTATAGGCTATATAACATTACGGTTTTATTCTTAGTTAGCCTTAAATAATGAAATAACAATAGTTAGCGACGCCATCATATTACTTTAAGCGTTGCAGAAATAGTTAAATCATATATTTAATTACATTGTACCACAAAACATTAAGTTTCATTAGTTCTTAAATAAAGTCCCCGATACCCAATATTTTCTCTTCTATTTATTTCTCATAAATAAGCCACAATAAGACATTTTGTGAAAAAGAA
Organism: Heliconius congener; assembly: GCA_018230605.1. Classification (NCBI taxonomy): domain Eukaryota; kingdom Metazoa; phylum Arthropoda; class Insecta; order Lepidoptera; family Nymphalidae; genus Heliconius; species Heliconius congener. The sequence continues at coordinate 716 of DWAO01005596.1, forward strand.
AATGAAAATTGCATAGTGATATTCAAATAATTATTTGATTGAAACTTACGAGCATAAGTTTTTCTGGCATCAAGGAAATTTTATGAAGATAAGCTTTGGCTTTTATAGCATGTAATTTGGACATATACTCTTCGAGAAAATTTAAAAATTAAAATAATTCAGCGTTCCGTTTACGGCCGCAAGCATAGGCTCGAGACCTGTGGAGGGCGCGAACCTCCGATTTCGTCTTCGCAAGCAGCCACGTAGTGCTTGCAATTTCTCAAAATTATGAAAAATGATTGAATGTATAAAATATTTAATCAATCTTATGACAAATGCAGCATAATAAAAGAATTATTAATAATTGTATGTGGGTGAAGCCGCGACTGTGCCGCTAGTCACATATAAGAATGTCAATACTATCAATTTTACAAGAAGTTACTATCGACTCGAAAACAGTTCTGCTGAGAAGAGCTGGCGAAAAATTCAACAGTTTCTCTTTTTAAAATATAATCTTAATAAAAATGGTTTAATCATCATCCGCAACTCGACTGAGCATAGGCAGCATTTAATCTAATATATTAATATGGTATATTAATCTTAATCTAATCAGAATAGATAATTTAAATGTAACATTAATAATTTTGGGAGCACATTTGAAAAAGTAATGTAAAATTTGTGCGCATTGCTTATAATATCTACCTACTGGCAATTACTATAACTTAATAAAGTCGGTTACCAGGTGAACCGACGACCTACGACGCTGGATTCAAAGGGCACAGGACCCAACAGAGTGGCGAGCATTAGGGGAAGCCTATGCCCAGCAGTGGACTTTGAAAGGCTGATGGATCGCATACAGTTAAGCAATATTGACGCATTGAGGCCAGTCGTGGCGCAGACGCATTATTTGAAAAAATGAAATATTTATTTAAATTTATATTTTCATTTGTTCATGTACACCATGACATCAGGCGGAAAGTACGGAACGGAGTGTCTTAACACTAGGTTCCTTGCTCTGTGCGGGATACAACGATATACATATCGCGGCGCAGTGGAACAATTTTTGAGTGTAAACTTAATGGTAGTGGACTCGAGTACCACTTTAAAAAAATGCATGCTTAAATTATACTTTAAGTAGGAACTCTTCATATTTTAATTATTTCCATTTCTACGGTCTGGTAAAATAAAGCGTGACGTTGAGTTCCGCTACTCAACTCGCATCGACTCAATATTAAGCGCGTTATGGAAAAAATGGAAAAAAACAACAATGATATACATATATATGTCAGGTGAAACTGAAATGTAGAGAAAAATCGGTGTTACAAAATGAAAAATTTTAAGTGACTCAAATTTATCTTACCTTTTTTTTTATAGAAAAGACAAGTCAAACGAGCGTACGGGTTAAATGAATGAAAATTACTATCGCCACCCACGACCGCGTGTAACACTAGAGGAACTACAGGAACTACAGGTGCGTTGCTGGCTTTTAAGGTGGAAATAGACGCGCTTTTCAAAAATGTCCCATGTCGTATTGAGCCGACAAAATTGCCGTAGGTAGGCCATTTCATTTGCGTGGAAGGAAGTTCCTACGAACCGTACAGTAGTGGAGTGCCATATATCCAAGTGGCGAGAATGATATTTGACCTTGTGACGTCCTGTACGATTAGAAGATATGGAGGCAGGTACCAGGTCAAAGGAGCTCCCCAAAACACGACGTCTTTCCTTGGTGACCTCGGAGTTTTTTTGTCTTGTCTTGTTCAATACCGAATACATGGCCATATCTTATACCCTTACCTTAGCTATATCTGCAAATGTGCTGATGTTTTGCCGTCTCATCAAAGCAGCCAGGGCCCCATTAGCCCTGATACCGGCAGCAATACGCTTTTACGCATCCATTTCGTATCATCCATCTCGTACCTATAGTTAATCTTTAATCAAAATTATATTTTCTTGTCTCGATAAAATATGAATGTAATACTACACTTATTGAAAATGCCAAAACTAGTATACAGACTATATTAATAGCCATCAAATAAACATGAGAATTTGAAACACTGTATTCCGGTGTGTCCCAGTTTTACTCACATGTCGATTTTGGTCTAACTTCCCATATAACGGAAAATAGATTAAAATAAAATCCCCACTTTAAATAGTAATTCCACATCTAACGGTAGTTTTTTTTTATTTAGATTAACATTTATTTAATATTCAGTCTAGAATACTATTTAATTACTTGGACCTTTTACGGATTTTTATTTATTTTCTGTGATTACTTAATTGATTTAAATTTTAAAATATTTTGCAACAAATGGCTTGAACCAGGTTTACAGAGCTGGTGTGTGCTCAGGGCACATTATATTATTATGAAAAAATGTTAAACAAAATAATTTCTTTAGAGTGACATTTGACGTTCCCAAATGTCTTGTCACTGAACCACCGTGAAACTAACAATTTACTTTAATTTAATTGTATACATTATCTGGTATGGGAAATAAACGGAAGGAAGTGTCTCGATTCTAAAAAATATTCTTGAGGAATTCTTTTTACGCATGAATCCTGGTGGATGGATGTAATAAGTCTCTACTGGTATATACAAGTATGTATCATAATGCTCTTTAAAACTTAATGATGTATTAACCTAACCTAAAATGAATTATTTCAAAATATCGTTCTCGTTCAAGCAATGATACCCTCTCAAAATTAAAACAGGCTACATCAGAAACGAGCACTATCAAAATTTGTATTTATGGTATTAGTAAAGAATTATTATACAGGTGGATGTTCCCGACGTATGAGAGTTCAACGTAATGTCAAACACCTATCTATATCAGAAATAATTTTATGTCTAAATATAAACCATGCATAAGAATTCACAACACAGTGCGCGAGACAGTGAGATAGTGCGAGTCTCTGTTTCCTTGCCAATTGCTGCGACATTGTATCTATTGACACGGACCGCACCACGTTCGCCGACGACTATTTTAAGTGGAGGAGCGGCGAACGTGTCGTGAAGAAGAGTAGTGACGCGCTGCAAGTCCATCGGCGACGTGACCGGCTCCTGGCGCAAGTGGTCCATTCAATGCAAGGAGGATTTCTCCACAGAAGCACATCGACGGCCGCGACTTGGTCGTCGATGCGAGAGACAGCAGTACATATCGCATCACCGCCCGCCCGCAATTTCGCGTAAAATTGGCAGCGCGCTGCGGGCGGGCAGCGCGGCGCGGAGCGTCGCTCCCGAAATAGTGTTCGGGCGCGGTCGTGTGCCGTCGGAAGCGGCGCCGCAGTCGCCGTGTGGCTGCGCGCGCGCACCCGCGTCGCGTAGACCCGCCACCTGCCGCGTCCCGGAGCGAGGAGGGCCCCACGGTGCGCGTATTTCCGTCGCAAGGAGGCCCCGGGCCGCGTCGGGCGCGTTGCCCGCGCGCTGGCCGCCGTGCTCTGGTGGTGGTGCGTGGCGCTGCTGCGGCTGGTCGCGCTGTGCGCTCCCCCCGGCCCGTCCGGCGGCGTCGCCCGCGCCGCGGAAGATGCGCCCTCGGCGTCGGCTCGCGCGGCTTGCGCAAGTGCGCCCCCGAACGCTACCGAGCAACCGCTGCCAACGCCGCCAACGCCGCCAGCGTTCGACCAGCCCTCTCACACCGGTCAGTAATGAGCCTCGTTTGAGTTGTTGTACAACTACTAGCAGATCCATGCTACGCTACCTAATCCCGTTATCGTTATATATTTAATATATATGTACATAAACATCCCTTATTTTGTATATTATGCGCCATTATTACTTAAATATAATATTTTACATAATTATTAACGTAGTATTTAAAAAGTCATGGTCTGTTTTCGTACAATACTCTATGAATTATATTGTATAATTTTATAATATTATATTACTACCAAATATAATCATTGCTATATTTGGTAGCAATAATAATATTATAAAATTGTAAATTTACAAAAATCAAAAATCAAACCATATATTGCCAGCTGAATACTTGCTTTAGAACAACATTGTAATAGAACTCTACAAGATCAATACAACTAACTCTCAGACGCCGCCTACATTAAAAAATAAATTAATTATCGACACCGACATAGCACATAATAATAAAAACTATCCACTGATAACATTTATCCGTAGTCAAAACAACTTGAAAATATTGTGCCGATATGATAAACGAGAGCTATCGTAAAGGTATATTATTATAATGGAGACAGCGTAAGTTAAGGGAGTGTAGCCCGCCGGAGGGCGCACGGATGTGGGTTATTAGAACGAAGGTTCCGCCGCACGCAGACAACCCTCACCCCAGGAGCCCCTACTCTTCCTTTTGCGAAATTTGCGTCACAACGCACGGATAACGATGTTTCAAGGAGAGTTCGACGCTCGGTTTTGATACCTAAGCGTACAAAATTGCCAGGGAGTACTACTTGGAATTCAATGTGCCTTTCGTTATCGCGTAGACAGGTCACAATGACAATTACGATATGATAATAACTCCGTTCTACTGTTCCGATAAGCACGAACAATATAAATATTTTAAGCACTTGTGTATATTTTTAATTACTAAGTTATTCACATTTTTATGGATCAATTTTACCAAATAAACAATTATCGTTTAATTTATGTTTCCATTGACGTCCGTCGAATTTGTTTTTTTTCTGTATAGTTCTTCGTATAAAATGTTAAATAATATATTTTTATTTAATATATCTGTTGATGTTGATTTTTATATTAGCTACGTAATGATGTGGCAACAATACAATGGATTCTATCTATATTTGCTGTAATTTATATAAAATGTAATTAACCATATTTCTTTATGATGAGACTTTACTTTGTAATGAGAATGAAATTCAGCTTTTTAAATTGAACATTTTCCAGAAGATGGATATACTGATTATTAAGTGGAGAAGACGAAAGAGCCTTTTCTGTTGATGGCTATATTGCTTATAAGATACACAGTAGATTGGCAGACGTCACTTTAGATATACATTTATATGTATATCGTACCATTATGTTTCGCAAACGCTGACAAAATGACGAAACCAAAAACATAAAATCGTAATTAGTTCTGTCAACATTCAGTTGAAAATATTTTTCGTTTGTCTTTTAATTTAATAATATATTTTGTAGTAGATAGGTTTCTTTTTATTATATAATATTTACTATGTTTTTTTTAGTTACACATTTGTACTTATAATAAAGTTGTAACGGATTGGTCCGTAGACGGAACATATGGTGACATTTATTAATGTAGTAGTAGAACCCGAAACAATGATTTTTAATTTTATTGTCTGTTTGTCTGTGCGTTTGTTATCGCTATTCTCAGAATTGGCTTAACCGATTTATATGCGGTTTTTATTATTAGATTTTCGCAAGTCTCTGTTAACATATAACGTTTATTGTTTTATAGCAATCGGTTCATAAACAAGAAAGTTATATCAATTTAAAATACTTAGCTCGACAAATTTACTTATTGCTATAACAGATATTTTATACAACTGTTTTACTGAATTGGCTGAATCATTAGCTTTTAATTTGTATAATGTTAAAACTTTAAGATCGGGAAAAATTTAAGATCGGGATCGGAGTTTACGTGGGTAAAACTGGGCTTCTCTCTACTGGTCTTCCTAAATACCGTATAGCTAAATATACCGTACAGTAATTTATAGCTAAACAAAATTAAAAATAAATTACTATTATTTATACGATTATAGAAAAAAAATGAGATTATATGATTATAATATAGACTGAGACTTTCACGTTCAACTTCATTTTGTATGAAATTTACCGCGTAATCAAAACCTATGGTGTACCAATTATGAATTTTAGGACGAAATAAGATCTTACAATACAAATAAAAGAAAAAATCCGAAAAGTTAAAATGTATTAGCTCATTTCGTACTAAATAGGTGTACAAGCCCACATATGTACTGTTGTATATTTTAAGTTTGGTAGCTTTACTCGCCACATCATAAAAACCTACAAGGTACTACCCAATCACAATCCTAAAATTGATACAGAACTCTAGGTGGGCGAGTCCGACTCGTACTTGGCCCCCTTTTTATTAAATACACTTAAATAATCATTGGTGTATTTCAAGCGGGTGTAGCAGCAAGGGGGCCGCTAGTAAATTAATATAAAGCTATGTTTATTTATTCATTTTTATAATCGCAATTGATAAATATATTTTTTTTCGGTATGAGATACAAATTTCTTACTCCTGTAAAATCAGATTTTGTTTATATTATTAAATTATTAAAATATTACTTTAGATTTTATAAGTCACTTGAAACTTGAATTATGTATATCCTTAAGATTCCAGTTATTTTGTTTAAATTGTAAACTTGTCTTGATTGTGTGTTGAATGGCGGAACTTACGCCGCGCATTACCTCAACAAAAGAGCGAAGACATGAAAATATTAAATAATTAATTTCCTCGAGTGGGAATCGAACCCAAAACCTATCGCGTTTTCAGTCATACGCTTGTGCGTTTCGCCACGACTAATCTCAAAACAACATTAACAAAATCAGCTTCATACAGTATCCCGCACACAGCAGGGAAGGCAAAGGAAACCTAGTGTTAATACACTCCATATCATACTTTCCAGCAAAAATGCAATGCCGCAAAGATTCCACTTTCTTTGCGGCATTGCATTTTTGCTGCCCACGACGGCCTCAAATAAAAAGGACAATCACATGTTATATCGTGAACTTTAATATTCATATAATTATCAATATTAAACATTTATTTATCTGGCACGCACTGCCGTACCATCCTTTTCTGGAGTCAGTTTGGCGTGGACAGATTTAGGGTTTTTAAATTATCGTCTTCTAGTAAGTTAAAAGCATACACCAGAACCTCCAAATTTCAAACTTGTAGGCCGTTTATTTCTGAAGTTATGCGAAAGCAAAGTTTCACTATTTCGACACTGACTCACTCACTCACCGATCATCAAAATAGAACTGGTACTTTCCGTAGACCTATAGAGATGAAATTTAGTACAGAAGTATGGTTTAATGCCAAACATAAAATGAAAATATATCAAAAGTAGGAACATCGAAGTTCTGGAGCACCTGGTTACCCCGATGAAAATTTGTAAAAGCTGGTCTCTTACAGATTCTCATCGGAGCCAAGCTGTTATAGATATTGATTGTAAAATTTATTGAGTGTGGGTGGAAAAATTGAAAGTCTGGAGTATCGGATGAAGAACCCTAAGAGCTCGGCTAAACTATGGGTCAAATATGAGGAAATGTTGCCTTAACAAACGATTTTCAGTGTGATGAGCCTCTTCTGTTGATGCACATATATATACGAAAAAAAAACAAGCCTAATATACCCATTATCCCACATGATGTCCAATTCAGTTGTCACTCTTACCCACTCTGACTAATGGAATTAAGAGTTCTGGTAAGCTAATCAAGTAAAAACATTCTTTCTGCAAAAATAAGTGAAATTCCACCAAAACCATTCTGTAAAAAACCGGCCAAGTCTCGATGAAGCCAATCCAATTCTAAGGTTCTTACGTACTACTGTGATTTTACTACTACCGTGATTTTTTTTTTTATATAATAAAATTTTATGTGACTTGGCCGTTGATTTGTACACACACGTAATTATAGTACTCTTTTGCTTAAGATATACCAACAGTTATTACAAAGCATGCGAAAGAACCATTTTTTAATCAGTTTTTTAATTCTTAAACCCCTGGAAAAACTACCAATAGTCTTACACGTACTCGTATAATACATTATTTTCGCAAATTAAAAAATAGTCTATGTTTTTCACGGTAAGATACTTTTATATGCATTGTTTAAAGCTGACATGACACAATTTAACATAATTTGTTCTATATAGGAATTAAAAATGATTTATATTCTTTTACAATGTAGGTACATATATTCTTTAGTGGTTACTCTGTATAACAGTGGCAACCTTATTCTCGCATGTTTGGTCTTTGATGTCTTTACGTAGTTGAAACGTATTAACAAAATAAAATAAAAAATTGAGTATAAAATCAAGTTTAATTTATAAAATATATTTGGTACTTCCTTAATATGATTCTTTCAAGTATGTTTTATACATAATCTTGAGAGAGTAATCTATCTACTATAAATTAATTTAACGCAGATACCAATTATTACTATAACAATTTTAATATCAACTTCTATTAACTATCAACTAGTGTGATGTGATAACCGACTTACTTTTTTGTATATCTTTCACGTACAGAATTGACTTTTATATCTATATATAGAGATAATAAAAATAAAATAAAACCATCCATACTGATGCAATTTAAATAATTTAAATCAAACCAGTTTTTTCAATATCTTTTTGTTATATTTTCAAATGTAGCCCGTGACCCACAGATTTCTACATCAAATTATCTATTTTACATCGTATATTTTTAAAATACACTATAACATAAAACCTTATTAGCGGAGCTTAAAAAACGTTGCTTCAAGAAAATTAAATTTTATCTCGTCTATTACATGTAAATTAACCTCGGCAAAGCCTTAGAAAGCGATTCCCAGAGTCAGGGATTAGAACATTTCATGTCCCCGGGTGAAATAAAACGAGGTGGTGGAGAGGGAAGAGGGGAGAGGGGGAGAGGTTTGTTATGGCGGCGGCAGGAAGCGGCCGGTGGCACGTGTAAGAGCGGCCTTGAGACGGCAGGTCGTCGAACGCGGCGCGCCGCTGCCGGCAGACGCAGCCGCCGCGCGACGCCCTAGGGACAGACCTGCCACACCATAGCCTTTGTCCCGACTCCCTACTCACCATCGGCACCTACTGCGAACTACTCGTACGTTCATAGTTCATGCGTACATTGATAATAATCTATTAATTATAGTATAGCTCCTTGTCAGTGATCCGATGTTTAGACATATCCTGTTGTACTCTTCTCTCGTTTCAAGATTCTAAGAATTATGAGCACAATTCCGATAGAAATTTTACCTAACTATTTTTTTTTTTCATTAAAATTGTGATAAATATTAACAATTTAAGTATTATTATATACATGTAAATACATATGTGCGTAAATATATGGACGAGCCACAAAAACATAGCGTCGGGGTCATCGCAACAATGCACTATTCAAAATGACATCATGCCTAACGAATTCCTCGCGATTTTGGATAACTATATTAGTGTCACATAGAGCGTGTCAATTTTTTCTTAACGAATAGAAGCTGACATTTTCGACATTATTTTGTATTTAGATTTATAATAAAAAGAGTTACCTACTCGAGTGTATATATATATATATATATATATATATATATATATATGTATATATATATCTCTCTCTCTCTCTCTCTCGAGTTAATACTAAAATTAGATATAGATAATTCCGATGAACTTTAGTTAGACAAAAAGAAATTATGCATAGGTATTCGTACAAAAACTTGTTATTATCAGGCTGATAAAGGATGAGGGAGGGCAGGCCTACGAGGGAGGGGGAAATAGGTCGTGAGGCCATCGCCCGAGCTCGGCCTCACCAGCCGACTGAACCGCTCGGCTACCCCTGCGCCAATTCCATGTTACAGTCTTATTCTTATACATATATAATCGAATACCTTATGTAGAGTATAAAAGTAAAGCCTATAATTTTCTTCTTACATAAAATTTACCATCCAGGTGAAGTACTCTTTTTAAGTATAAAAAAGTCCTTAGAAAGCTGATTGGTTCACTTCTTCCATATTTTCCATTATATATGGTACATTTCTTACAATTTTTTTATAATTTCAAAGAAGTCCCATGTTAAGACACTTCGCCCTCTGTGGCTCCGACATTTAAGAAACATTGCATGTAGTATACATGAACTCAATGTTATGATAAACGCATTGATTGTGAGTTCGATTCCCACACGAGGAATAGTTGTATTTAAGATTATCTAAACCTATTATCATCTCCCCGCCATGGTAAGAAAAGCGCGGCGTTTAATTACGAAGACAAGGTTTTATAGCACGCTTAAAATATATTTTGAGAAGATTCCTCAATATATTATATAATTACTAGCTTTTACCTGCGGCTTCGCCCCCGTATGACTCTTAGTCATTAATTAGTAATGACTAAGAGTTGTGAAAAAGGTTCACAAGTTCAAAGGTGACTATGACCGAAGGTATAACGGGTTACAACGAAACGATAATCAAAAAATGACATAGTATTTAACATAACATTTTTTTTAATTCAAGCCTGTAGGTCCCAATATTAGCGCGTTTAATTTTTCTTTCTTTCCTTTAAAATATTTTTAAATATTAGTCAAAATAAGCAAAAGCGGTTTTTATCATTAAAAGCTAAGCCTTTTCCAGGTACCTGAATTGAAAGGATTTACAGAAAGGGAGAAAAATATTCACCTGATTATTAGCACTTAAGTATATTTATAACAAATTTGCCACTATCGTTGACGTTACATACGAGTAGAGGTCCAAAAGCTCGTGGAATGAAAGGGTTCTAAATTAAATGAAACAATAAATCTATTTATCCTTTTCAATATAATCACCCTTAAGCTAAATACATTTATTGGATCTAATAATTAATTTTTCTAAGCCGTCGAAATAAATTTTTTTGCCTTCCGCCTCAAAATGGGCCAAAATTGCCTCCTTCACCTAATTGTTGTAGGAAACATTGCTTCCCCTTAAGTCTTTTTTTAAATTGGAGAACAAATGAAAATCACTAGGTCAGGTCTGGACTGTAAATATAAATACATACGCTCAATAATTTGTGAATATATGCTATCAAATAGCTGTCGCTCGCAAAGTACGAGTGGGCTAAGACCCTTTCCATACTATTTAAATTTACATTTGAATGTCCGTCACGTGGAACAACTTTCACTAAGATGCCATTATCATAAACATATGCTATACTGTAGCTGATCTCCTAGTTACACGTTAGACGCTAAAAATCTTTGGTTTTTTGTTTTCTTTTTATATATATATA
>DWAO01005597.1:0-11627 GCA_018230605.1 Heliconius congener
CAAAAACTGACTTGAAATATTGGGAGAATAAATCACTTATATTAATAGGATTATTTGCACACATATTGTTGTATCTAATTGATTTAGGAATGCTTAAAGTGCTTGTCAAATTATGAATATACTTCCAGAAATAATCGCAATGTTTATTAATATTATTTTCGACTGTATTTATATAAAGTAAAGTAAAAGGAGCGCAGGCACATCCACTCTGTATAACTCTACACGCCTAACCATGTACAAGCCCTAAGTTCATAAACACTACACATCTTTCGTTTCGATTTATTGGTTAATTTGGTCGTTAACGTATATCCTGAAAGGTAGTATCAAACTGAAACAAGGTTTTTAGCCGAAACCGTTTGGCTTTGGTGTAAGTTTCGGCAGAATCCGAAACTTTAATATATATGATGAAACTGAACTGAAACAGTCGATTGAAGAGGTCATTTCTACTATTTGTTACCTACATGGCATGACCCAAAATCGTATCGTTTTCTAAATATTAGCCACATAAAGATTTTCTTTTATATGTCGCGAACGGAAAGACTGCGCAAAGTGGAGAATGGAAGTGACGTAATGGGAACGGGATATTTTCACTCGTCTCTCAGGTTGTCTCTGCATACCATGCTATGTGTAGGATATAGCGTGAAGTAAAGAAATAAAATTCTATCCCTTAAATCTATCTATGAAATTTTAATTTAACAACATTGTTGGCAACAGCATATGGGTACCTTAGTTGTCAAAGCACTTGAACTGTATCTAAGAGGAGCAGGTTCGTTGAAAATTTATATTTTTTTATACGTAATCTAAAAATCGCCTAATCCTAATTTTAAAATAATACTTTTACAGAATGAAATTGCTCTTGTAATAAAAATATATACCTAAATTATATATTGTAATTCAATATACAAATATATTTCTACTCATATATTAAATTTGGGTACATAAATTAATTAGTACTTATTTTTAAAAATAGATAGAGAGATATTTTGAATACACAATTAATTACGATTTTTATCGATACTATCCTATCTTATCATATAAACATGCAAAGTATTTTACTATACTTTTATATTTTGTTAACGAACTATGTAACATTACAAATATGCATTCACAATCACTTATCAGTACTCACTACTATACACACACGTACCTGTTAGTCACTCTCGATTGTTTGTTTTCTCTGAAGTTGTTGCTCATACCATACGAAACAGCGCATTTGAGTTGCATACATTCTCGACAGCGGACGAACGAAACACCGTCGACCGTGTAATATACAAATTGTTGTGATTCGGACATAAGTTTATTAACGGCAACCGGTGAGTAAACGTTACGCGCCTATTTTTAAATATAGAAATTTATAAAAAATCCTGTAATGTCAATATACTTTTTTTTATTATACTTGCTAAAAACAAATAGATACTAGGTGATGTCATCTAAAGTGATATTTTTAATCAGGTCAAATTGTTTAAATGTAAGGTTAGTGTTGTGTACGCCTTAAAGTAGTAAAGATAACGGGTAGTACAACCATTAAAATATATTTTAAGAATATTTCAGTGTGATTAAAATTGTATGCAATTTCTATGTCAAAAATTTTCCACCTTATTATACTCACACGTTACGTGACTTACGTTATTATTTAGTCTCACTAGTTAGTAGTTACAACTATAAGATAAAAAAAAATGTAAAAACCAATTAGTTTATGAGAAAACGGGTCAAACGCGATATTTTATTATTTTACGTACGTAAATAATTGTCAAAGTTGCAGTGTACCAATGAAACTATATAATAAAAAGATATTAAAATAGTCAATGTTCTCCTCGTAAACGTAATATAATGTTTCGTAAGATTATATATAAACACGTTCTACAAGGTAGGTACCTACCTACGCATCAATTCATGCATTGCTTCGCTTATGAACAAGACGAGTAGGCGCGATACCGGTTTATCATTTTGAATTTTAAAAAGAGTAAGAGCTATATAAGAGAACTACTAACATTTGTTGACCATAAATTGATGTAAATGGGAAACTTTCACAAATAATGTGTATACAAACACGTACACTTTCTACGATACAAGCTCAACGGCTCAAATTAAAATGAAATATGCCTTAACAATTTTTTTTAGAAGCCGTTTTAGTTTAGTTTTATTATTATAGTTATATGGTTCAGTATTAATAAAATAAAGATCAATCAATTACTCTAACCTACATAGATTAGTAATTAAAAACTCAATACGAAATAGTTAACATGTTAGCTTCAATATGTGAAGAATACGAATATTTTATATTTTCGTATTCTTCACATATTGTAAATTGGTAGTTTAGATTTAAAAAAAAAAAATCTTTTCAATGTTCTATAAACACTTTACAAAATAATTAATTCTTCAATGAATCTTTAATTACAAATTAAAATTAAAAAATATTATCGAGTTCAATAACAAAGTTTAGATAAGCAGCAAAATAATTGCTAACCAAACTGATAATATTAGAAACAAAGGAATATTCAAAAATTAGGAGCTTACAACTATTAATCTAAAACAGCTGTACATAATATTGTGAGATCATAATTTTTCAAACATTATAATATCTGCATTAGTACCCGAACAATTAAATATTCAAAATAAAACCAGGATCGATTACATAATTGGTAAAGATGATGTCACGACAATTAATAGATTCCCCAAGGGTCTTAAATATGTATGCCTTACCGTATGCGTTGAAGTGAATTAACGAGAATAATACGTTAATTAGCAACAGTAATTTAATATGAAGATCATGGCATTAATTTTTTTATCAGACAAATGTCTCTTTTGATAATTGTCAAAACTTGAAAAAAAATAAAATCATTGCAATTTAATGATATGACATTAAAAAGAAATTAATAAGATACCACTTGGTGATGCAACATCTTTGCTTTGATATTACCTAACAATACCAACGAGCACGTCGAATAATATTTCTACAAATCGAACTATTTTTTATGTATTTATTAGAAGTAATGGAATAACCGATAAAAATACACTATTTTTGTGTTCGACCTTGCTTTATATCTTAATCTATTGATAAGGTGCATATTTGCCAGATAAATTTCTCATAACTAAAATTTGGTAAAAATGTCTACAACGTAAAAGTAGACGTGAAAATACAAATCTTTAATTTAAAGTCATAACTTTGACTTTAAATTAATTTAAATTTGAATGGGAATCGAACCCATAGGTTCGATTCCCATTCAGGGGAATTAAATATTTAATATTTACATTTCCTCGCTCGTTGAGTTTTGCCACTTAATACGAAGTGCCTTGAGAAATCCGCAAAAAGTGGGAAACGGAAATGTCTTAATGGGAACAGAGCGACTTAACACTAGGTTCCCAGGTGCCCCCTGCCTACCCGGCATTGTGCGAGATAAAACATACTAAAAAAAAAATAAAAAAACATATAACATTTTATGAATGGATATACTACTTGCCATCGAGGCCGTCTTGATTTCCACAAACATTTACACAAAAATATTTTATTACAGAAAATGGGAAACATTATTTACTCGATAATATGGCTTATTATCTTAATATTTTTGGCGTTTTGGATCGCCGGTATCTCAGCAGGCTTCTACGTTATACTCCTCCCGTTCACTGTTTGCATAGAACCTTTATCAGTAAGTATGATTGATGATTCTAATACATATGTGACACTTACATTTTCAAGAAACCTATGATATATATTGTATGACTAATATAAATCTTTTTTTAACTTCACGTCTTATTCCCGCAAATAGCAAGATAGGCAGAGAGAATGAGAAGTGTCGGACACCCCATTCCCCGATTTTCATCGAATTTTGAAGGCGTTACGTGTTGAGTGGCGGAATTCAACGCCGCGCTTTGTCTTCACACCAAACCAAAAAAATGGAAACATTAAATATTTCATTTACTTAATTTCTATTGGGTTATTTAGTATAAAAAATCATACCTTTCTAAAGATTATGAAATGCATAGTTATATAAATCAATAGATCATATAATTTATTGATAGATGTTGCTATAACATTAATTATCGTATAATCACTAGCAAACTATGCAATAATTAGACATTATTAGTAAAGTAAGAACACGAGGCCAGATGGCGCAGGGGCAAAAAGTGTGACTGTAAAATCGACTGGTTGTGGATTCGATCTCCACTCGGGGAAATAAAATATTTTTTACATTTATATTTTCATTTCTTCGCTCTGGTGCCGAGGCAAAGCGCGGCGTTGAGTTCCGCCACTCAACACGCAATGCCTCCAGAATTCGGCGGAAAGTAGGAAACCGAGTGTTTTAACACTAGGTTTCCCCTGCCTACCCTGCTGTGTACGGGATACAACGTGAAGCTGATTTAATTTAATTTTTAAGAACAACGAATCGACTCATTTTATAAAGAATAATTAGACATAATTAATATAGTCATGCAAGCATTTTGTTAATATTTTTTTTATAAAATTATAGGGTCTGACGGACTTCTTATTAACAGTCATTCAGTTCCCGAAGTACTGCGCGCAAGCGATGATGGACGGGAGAGGCTTTAGATAGTTAATTTAGCTAGTCATTACCACCTCGATTGTTATTATTAATAATAGTGAATGTTTCACAACTGAATCGTTTGTTCTAAAAATAGTTAACTAAATAAAAAAAAGGCTACTAAATGTTTAAATAAAAATATTTTAAATTATTTTTAAGAATCTCTTTTAATGTGTCAAAACTTATATTTGCTACATAGCCAATGACGTCACGCACAAAATATATTATAGTAGATATATTTTATATGTGATTCGGCATACCAACATGAATATGCACACTGGTGCCATATTATTAACTTAATGTTTAATTTTGTTTGTAAATATCTTGTTGATTATAAGGTGATCAAGTTATTTTAATAAATACGCAATAAATAAAACTTACTTATTTTATTATTCGACGTAAGTCACATAATTACAAAGAGGCTGCCATTTTCACCCAATGCGTAGTTATATTTTAAAATAAGTTAAAAAAAATACAATCTCTTACTTACAACGAAACAAATGTCTATACATAAAAATATTTCATTTCTAGTTTCTTCATTACCCATTAGAAAAATAAATGCTTTTTCCGTGTAAAGTAGCTCTGATGTCGAACTAATAGTTACATCATACGCCTATTTTTTAGATCAATGCCATACATGTAAATTTATTCTTCACTCGCTTCTATTACTAACTTAATCGAATCCCTCAACAGATTTCCTTGTTCCACGAACTTTTTGATGGACACCCTAAAAAAAAAATTTATATAGTACTTTTAACTTAAGAATTTTTTTTTAATATTTTTATTTTTAATATGACATATTATGTCAAAGGTCATCGTGGCCCAGTGAGATCATCAACCGGGACAGCAAAACGCGATAGTTATAGATCCGATCTCTACTCGGCGAAATGATTTAATTTAAATGAAATATTCATTTCTCGAGAACAGTAGACAAATTGAGTTGATTTTAAATTGTGCAATTTAAGTTACATATTGTTAACATACAAGGAAGTTATCAAATAAATAGTTTATAAAAACTCACATATATTCTTCAATAACGCCATCGTCTATAATATTATGTCCTTCTGGACTGTCAATTTGTAACAGTTCCTTCAACCTAAGCATGCAGTCGCTTGTATCTCTTGTTAAAATTCTAAAAAAAAATTATATAAAAAAAATTAAAAACAGCCGTGGCACATCAGAATAATGGATAACTGACTGTAAGCGCGACGGTTGTGGGTTCGATTCCCACTCGGACGATGAATAATTTTCATTTCCTCGCTCGGGTAAAAATACGATGGTTTTCATTACCCATAAGCATAATAACTAAAGGTTTATTTCAACTATAAAACTAACAAACATACCTACTTAAAGCATCGCACAAACTATTTAAATGTGTAAAAGTATGTTTGCCAACAAGTTGTATCTTTGATTTGCTCACTTTACTATCTTCAGAATTTAACACCTCATATGATTTTGTACTGAAAGTAGTAATGGTAAATATTCAGTTTCATAGTTTATCCCGCATATTGCAGGATAGGCAGAGAAAATTAAGTGTCAAGACATTCCGCTCTCCGCTTTCCGTTCAAAATCGATACATTGTTGTGCAGTGACGCGACTCAAAATCACGTTTGGCATTGTTAGTGCAACAACGAAAATAAGGATAATTAATATATAAATCCGAAATTATATAAATATTGTATGTATATAACGTCAGATTCAATCCACATACGTAGAAACAAATGTTTTCATTTCTCCGCTCTTACCAGAAAGCGGAGACCGAAGTGCGTTGCCACAATGTTGACTCTATCGTGATCTTACCAAAAACTGTGAATAGCTAAAAACGTTATTTTGAGTTCATTTTTAATTTTTTCCATGAACAGTGTGAAATTTTCATTTTTATTTTCTGTATTATTGTTAAATTGGATTTCGTTTTCTTCATTAATATATCCATAATCATCGTAATCATTATCATAGAAGTATTCATTATCTTCATAATCAAGCTCTTCGTTACCGGTATAATCTGACTCGCTTTGAATAAACCAATTGTCTCGCACCGGATCCGTTTCAGGATCTTTATTCTTTAATTTCTCTTCAAATTCTATACATTTAGTGAAATTTCTTATAATTTTAGGTTCTGAGTTAGCTTTGTTTTCTTTGAGCTCAGTTTCCTTTATAATATTATTTATTTTATCGATTTCTTTATCATTTAACGTTTCATTAATATTGACCATTTCACTATGGTTTTCCATTTCATCATCATTTACATTTTCTAGTTCATTATTTTTTTCTACTTCTTTTACAATATTATCTTGTACTTGATTATTGTTGTTCACACAATTATTCTTTAGATTTAAACTCGTGAAGAAAGTGGATTTAATGTTGATATTGCGAATAAACGTAATCTCTGGAACTGACTTGTTCATAATTTCTTGTTCCTACAATAAAAAAAAAAAGATAATGTTACTTAATATATAAATTATTCTAAAAAGACTTATCAAAGTAAATAAATATAAACATTTATAATTATTTGAAGAGTGACATCCATCCAGTTCCATCCAAGGTGACGCGGGGGCACAAGCGTGCAACTGTAAACGCGACGGTTGTTGGTTTGATTGGTTGGTTCGATTCCCACTCGGGGAAATGGAATACTTAATATTTTAACTTCTTCACTCTGGTGTGCAGGCAAATGGCGCGGCGTTGATTTTCTCCACTCGACACGCAATGTCTTGACAATTCGGCGAAAAGGTAAGTGCCTTAATGGGATTTTTCCCGAGTTGTGTCCTGCTCTATGTGTCAAGAGTGAAGATAAAAAAAATAAGAGGGAGTCTGAGGCCATCTTGACGCAGTGCGTCAGACTGTTAACTCGTTGGTTGTGAGTTCGATCCTATTCGAGGGAATTTGGATTATATTTAAATTATTTTAACAAGATACAGCGTGACAGTGACACAATTTCTTAAAAATTGGGCGGTGAGAAACGAAATGTGTATCTGCTATGCGGAAAAAACCCTAAAAATAAATTAAAAACAATAATATACCTGTAATAACCTTTTCCTACGAGACCTAAGACGATAACTTGAAGAAACATTAGATGTATTGGGGCTCTTTGTTTTTGGGGTACTAACATCAGCTGACGCATCCAAATTTGTATTATTACAATTAGATTCAATAGAATCAAACGTTTCTGAAATAAAATAAATATTTTAGTGATAATTATAGTACGATAGTAAAGTAAAAAATATAGTTTACGTTTGTTTGCTTCGATTTATACCTTCGCATATAGCAGCGTATGCAGAGAGAGCCTAGTGTTTCGACACTCCGCTCCCCACTTTCCGCCGAATTCTGGAGGCATTGCGTGTTGAGTGACGGAACACAACGCTGCCTCGACACTCGAGCGAAGAAATGAAAATATAAAACATTTCATTTCTTTGAGTGGGCATTGAGTGAAATTGATGGTGATTCGAATGACTAAATTAATTTAGTTAGTCTAAATAAAGTAAACCTTAATATATAATAATGATTTTTTTATTTTTCCTTACCGTTTAAATCATCTTGTTCATTATATATTGTCTGGTTTTCAACATTAGTATCAGTAAATAGGTCGTGATTACTAGGATCTAAGTGTGGATCTTGAATATCTCTCAATAACTTAGCGAGAGATTGCTCAGCCGTGTGGAGATCCTCAACATTGTTTAAATGACCCTGTTTTAAAACAAAAATAGTTCTTTGTTATTACTGTATAAATCTTACTTTTCTTAACTCCACTCTTTATCGCACATATTAGCACGGAAGACGAAGGGAAGCTAGTAGTTACAAGACGGAGAATTCCCTTTTTTGAGTCCAATTTTCTAGACATTTTGTGTTAATGAGCGGAATTCATAATGGAATGAATAATTAATACCTCACACTCGTGAATAGAAATCAAAATCGAAACCGAATCTCAAAATCATAAAAGACATGATTTATATGACATAAATAAAAGTATAGTTTTGGGATGCTTCAACATACCTGCAGTGTATCAATCAAGTACACTCCATAACTATACATTTCCATATATTTTTTCGGGCTAATATCTGTTTTAATTTTTCCTGCAATACAAGAATCATTTAAAATTATATATATCAAAAGGTAGGTAGATTAACAAAAAAAATATTAACCTCTAGAAGCACCAAATTCAAACAAAACAGAAGACAACTTAGTAGTAGCATCGACTATATCGTCGACATTATTAAATTTTCGTTTCACACATTCCGTCGCTTCATATATATTCCACGGCGGTGGCATCGTATCTAAAACGTATGGAGGATTTATTTGCAACACTTGAGTAAGCACTTCCTCCATTATTTGAACGAATCGAGACGTCCACTCATCACATTTCATTTTCAAATAATCCTCCATTGCTTGATTTGTCACTTCAAACATTACATTTTCAATTCGATCTGATATATTCTGATCTATTGATTGTCTTATATCTTCAAATGTCTCCTTTGATTTACTCATTTCTGGGTTTGTTGTTTCTGTTATTAAATCATCACTTCTATTATTACAAGTCAAACTAGCAACAGTAATATTTTCAAGCATCACAGTTTCACTTCGGTCTGATTCTTCGATATTTTGTTCTTTAGATTGTTTCTTACATTGAATCAAATTTTCAAATGTCTCCGTGGATTTAAGAATGTCCATATTTGTTTTTCTTATTAAACTATCACATATATTTTTACTTGTTAATTTAGGATCAGTAATGTTTTTGCTATTCAAAACAGATGCCGTACACTCTGTAGAATTTGAAACGAGGTCTGCTACTTCATTTTGTTCGTCAGTCATTGAATTTTCTGATATTAATGATAAAGTGGATTTAGCTTTCCTTTTGTTTTGTTTTAAATATTTCGTAGTGGCATTTGATTTTGCAATATCCAATGAAGTTTGACGTTTTAATTTAATTAATTTTGTTTGAGTAAATTCTGTGTTATCACTTTGATGTGTGTAATTTGAACTAAGTTCATCGTGTTCCGCAATCAGTTGCGTTGGGTCAGCTTGAATACCAACATCATCAGTTTTCTTTTCCAACGATTTTAAATTATTTAATATGTATTCATGTATTCCTTCATTTTGACTATTTAATTGGTTTCTGGTTAAATGTTCATTGCCGTAATAGCTTTCACATTCGTAAGCAGTAGTATTTTCTGCAGCTGTATCGGTATTAATTGGTGGATCTAATTTATCCGCAGTACTATCATTTTCAATAGTAATTTTAATATTACGATCGTGTTTTAAAGTTTGATTTTCAAATTTGCTTGGAAGAATTCCGGGTGATTTAGGATTGTTTAATACTTTTTTTAGTTTCATTACCGTGTATATGGGGATTGGGCATTCGGTACTGTGTAATTCAATATCATCAGTTAAAAGAACCTAAAATATATTAATGTTTAATATTTATTATGTAAAAATGTGTATTTTAATATGTAAAAATATTTATATTTTCAATAATGATAATTAATATTAGCTACCTTCAATAAAAAATTTTTTTGTAAAATTGCTAATGGTCTAAAAAATTTAATTTCACATAGAAAATAAAATATATTAATAAATTTTATAAAAAATAATAAATCAGCTTCACTCTGCATTCCACACACAGAAGAGTAGGCAGAGGAAACCTAGTGTTCACACCGTTCTCCGCTTTCTGCCGAATTCTGGAGGCACGTGTTGAGTATTAGGCGGATCTCAACGCCGTGCTTTGCTCAAGACCAGAGCGAAAAAATGGAAATATAAACTTAAATATATATTTCGTTTCATCGAGTGGAGATTGAACCCGCGTTTACAGTCACACTTTGTACCCCTGCGTCACGGCTGGCCCTTATCAAATCAATCAAAATAAAACAAAAAAAATTATTACCACGCGATTGCATTCCTCTATCAATTTTGTACAACAGTTGATAATTGCATCTTTATAAACAATATTCGCTTCAGCGTCATCTTGATCTGAAATCAACATTTTACTTGGATGTATTATATTATGTCAGCTTTATGCTATTTCCCGCATGGCAGGGTAGGCAGAGAAAATTCAATGTTAAGGCACTCCCCAATTTGGAGAAAAGTGGGGACTTTTCTATAAATTTTCAAGATATTGCATTCCAGGTAGCGAATCTATACGATTCTTTCTTTCTTCTTCGCTTCTTCTTTTTCAACCAGAATGAGACACGAAAATAATTTAAATATAATCATTGTTGGCCAAAAGCAAGCTGACCAGCAGAAATATAAAATTAATTAATCCCACTGAGTGATAATCGAAACAGTAGCTATCGCATTTACATACACTATCACACTGTGCCACAGTAGAATATTTTAAAAATAATACATATTATAAGTGGCGCAGGGCACAAACGTGCGACACTAAACGCGATAGTTTTGGGTTCGATTTCCACAAGGGGAAATGAAATATTTAATATTTTTATTTCCTCGACCACAAGATCGGCCAGAGGCCAAGAGTATTATAATCTGTCCACCGCCTCTTAGTTTATTCGACGGTAGAAGAGCCATATACTTGAAAGGGTGAGAGTGCTGAATTTGCGTAATAACGTGGAAACCTGTTCACGAGCTCTTCGTGATGGTGAAAGGGAAGCATAAAGAGACTCTTCTCAACAACCTGATGACAGTGGGGAGACAAGACCCCCAAGACATTACTACGCTTTTTACAGACCTAGTGGGAAGTGAGCCACCGTCCGTCAATCATTCAATATGAAATTATTGAAAAGGTGGACGTCTATTAGTTTCATATAACAACCCAGTAACCAGTACATCCAAACTCCATTTCAAATCCCCAATTTAGTTTTCCATATTTTCTATAGTTCTTATGCATTAATCAATGATCATGATCATCTCTAGACAATTTCCTGTAATTACTCAAATTTGGATTCCGACTGATATGTCACAATGAAACATTTTTATATACTCTAAGAGGGCTCAAGTTTTGGAGGAGCCAGCCGCAAGCCTTCTAAAAAATCTGGTTCCTTTGAACCAGATATCTATGAAAAAACAGAAACATATATTTTTTTCTTTTTTTTATGGAAAAGGACAAGGCAAACGAGCGTTCGGGTCACCTGATGGTAA
>DWAO01005598.1:0-11626 GCA_018230605.1 Heliconius congener
GAAGGGATTTTGAAAAATTTTAACCCTAAAGGGATGAAATAGGGGTTGGAAGTTTATATGGATTTTTTTTTTAAAATAGCACCGATTTTAATAAAATTAGAAATTCAGTTTCTTTAAAATATTTCATTGAACACGTGTTTAATGGTTTTTGTAAAATTTACCTCTAAGGGTGTAAAATAAGCAGGCGAAGCTGCGCGCGCCCGCTAGTCTATTCTATTACCATTTATCATTTTTAAAAATAAGTTTCAATAAAAAAAGACACCTTCAGATTCATGCAATGGTATCTTGTCCTGATAAATAGAAACTAAGTACGAGTTATTCTCATCATGGAGACATAGCGGGTTGGGTAGCAGATCTGAACGCCGAATTTACAACATAAAAACGCTATTCATCAAATGTCAAAATACAGTATACAGAGTTAAATTCAGTCAATTTAGCAATTTAAGCATCATATCATGTTGAGTGTGTACTATAATAATAAAAACAAACATAATAAGTAATATATTTCATTCTATACGTAATATAAAACACAGTCACTATCTAAAATTATTGCCATTTTCACTAGTAGTGCATATATTTACTACTAGACAGAGCGATTCAAGGATAAGGTTTCTATAATAAAAAATATTGGAAATTATTAAAAGATAATAATGCATTAAGTTTTGCAGGGTGAGGAGCTCTGAGTAGTGCCAGGGGCTTGCAGCTTAAGTGTAGATTTAATGGACCGCATGTCCAAGCTCCTCTCTCGGCCTATACCAAATTTGAAATGACTCTATTAGTATGCACTAGTAGAGTTTGAAACTAAATCCTAGAAATTAACTAACGAATTTCTAGAATACAGATTGAATATTTGTATATTGTAAAGGTATTCCGGTCTCTACTAAACCAATTTCGAGATATTACGTGTGGAAAGTAACTCAACGCTCTACTTTGTTTTATTACCAGTGTAAGGAAATGAGAAAATCAAATAATCTTTATTTTTTAATTAATATTAGATTTAAATATTAGGTAAAAAAACACGCAAATACTACCAATACTTAAAAACGAACCCATAACCTTCGATCCAGTAACTTAACCAGCCACTACATAAACTGGACGGTCAAAAACCTTGGAAAGACAGCCATAAACAGCTTTTAAGCAGTTAACGTCAAAGTAAAATATCACCTTATCCTTATGTGCTCTTTAACTAATTTAAGTTAGTTTGTAAGTTAGTCTAACTAATCTAATTTCCAGTTTGTTCCCAACGGATTTTATATAGTTACTTCATATGGTAATGTAGAGGTTCTACACCTTTGCAGTGCAGTGCTTTTTGAATTGCATTGACTTGCACACGATCAGTGCGGGTTGAAAACCTATAAGAGGTTTTTTGGTTACCTTTTTTGTCGAGTAGTAGAGTTTAACCCCGCACTTTGTTACCAGAGGAGGAACTCCAGACAGACAGAGGACTCCAGTCTGTCTACGGTATCCATGGTGTCCACGAGTAATATTTTTTTTAGATAAATAAATATAATTACTAAATATTACCAGTTTTAAGACTGTGATGATTATTATCGTTAGGAGAGATTTTCTTAACAAAATATTTTTTAATATCCAAAATTAAATTGAGGGCGGTGTAGTACAGTGGGACAGCGTGTGACTATAAATGCGTGGTTGTGGATGAGCTTGTCACTCAGAGGTTTGATTATATTAAAATTATTTTAATTTACCCACTCTTGAATTACTTATTTTCATTTGTTGACTATGCAATAAGAGGAAGCGCGGCGTTGTGTTCAGCCACTCAACACTTAATGTCTCTAAAAATGGGCACGATGTGAGCAAATTAATATTTTAAAATTAAGTTAATTCTTAATTCTTAAAAACCTTCTGCATTCCCTGCTATGATGCCCAAAAAAAAAACTAATTCTAAAATGATATCTTATGAAACCTTATCTTACCTTTTGAAGCATGGAACCCCAAAAAAATATACAAAAGTAAACATATTAATAAATCACCTCCACAAAAAGATTCCAGAAAGTGAAAACCTAAGTAAAATATGCTAATTCCGAACGTAATTTAGGTGTGATAAATGCCTACATCTTCATGCTTCTTGGTTTGACGTTGACACATTGGCCCATATATTTGGTCGCGCCGTGTATTTCACGTTAATCGAATATAAAGCCATGTTATTGATATGGCGTTTAACATAATGCAGCTTTTATAGCGGGTTTTATGTCATATGAATGGGTTTCACATAATAGGTATACTTGATTTATAGTCTGTAATATACCTAGTCGTGATGGATATATTGAGGTGAAAAATTTTGTTGCTAGGCCATATTTTGGTAATTGAAATTAAATTGAAATTAATGTTTTAGTACTTTTATAGAAAACGTATAGAAAACTTGAATGCGAGATTTGAATCTGAGCCTCTTGGAAACCGTTCTCGAACCGTTGCTCTAAGGACTGATTGACTGTTATGCCACACTTGTAAAAAAAAATATTTTTTAAGAAAATCCAAGAAAATCTGCGTAGTGGAATTTCAAAAAGACGTGAAATAAATACCTCTTATGAGGGATCAACAAATATCATCATCATCTTTTAGTGAGTTAGCTCACTGCGAAAGGAGGTGATGAGCGAAATGATCAGAGAGCGAAGTCTAATATTTTATTAACTTTTTTTTCCATATTTTTTTGCTTCAAGCTCTATTTCGTATATAGAAGGGTAGACAGATGGGACGTAGTATTGAAACACTTCGTTTCCCACTAATCACCGAAAAGAGTAATCGCCTGTTGTGTAGAGGATCTCAATTTCCTCGCTTCGTCGTGGTACCAGATCGATGATGTCGAGGAGATAAAAATAGTCAGTAATTAATTATTCTATTTCCCGCGTGGAAATCGAGTCCACAACCGTCGTGTTGACTGGCAAACCACCACTGCGCCACGACGGCTATAAGTACACAAAACTGAAAAATACAAAACTAGTTACATAACATAAAACTATTTCCTTTTATCGGCTCCCACGGAACGAAGTGACCTAAATACTACTTGACTCAATGTCAGTTTTGGAAGCGTCTGCTTTTTGATTGATTGATATCGATTCTATTTCGCTGGAGCTTTTTCAGTCCGATGCTAGATAATGGATCGATGTGAACTAAAGTTTTTATACTGTTAAAGATTTAAGTAAGATAAGATAATGACATATTTTTGGTTTCCTAACAAA
Organism: Heliconius congener; assembly: GCA_018230605.1. Classification (NCBI taxonomy): domain Eukaryota; kingdom Metazoa; phylum Arthropoda; class Insecta; order Lepidoptera; family Nymphalidae; genus Heliconius; species Heliconius congener. The sequence goes on from DWAO01005598.1 coordinate 3,198, forward strand.
AATAGGCACGTTATCCTTTTATATGGTTCCGTATATCAAATGTTAAAAAAGAACTATTATAGGAACATTTTGTTATTCGTATTTACGTATGTCAAGTTGGAGTTGATATCAAATATTCAGGTCTATGATCCCCTAGAACTCTGAAAAAAATCAATCTAGTAATCAAGCTGAGATAATATGCATAGATTTTTCTACATTTTTTATGAAATTCACTGCGTAACCAAAACTTATGGGACACTTCCTGTGGACCTACATTTATGGAACTTGATACGAAGTGAAAAGTTATAATTAAATAACTGTAGAGAAATATCTTTAGTATTTTATGGAAAAAACCTGATGGAATGATGGTAAGTGATCTCCGCCGCCCCCGACCCAGTGTAACACCAGAGCTACAGTTGCTTTGCCGGCCTTTAAGATCGAGATAGAAGCGCTTTTTGAAAGTATCCAAGTCGTACCCACTTGGAAACGCTGATTGGCTGGCTGGCTGGTATTTGAAAGACTGGCGATACGATAAATAGAGTTTTTTATTGGTGTCTTCTTGGAGTTGAATTGGACCAAGTAACAGTTCCGTTAGTAACAATTCCGTTAGATGACCAAATACTCGTTGACCTACAATCCTAAAAGGTACGGAAGTCTCGGTAGGCGAGTCAACTCCCACTTAACCCGTATTTATAATATACATAATATTGACAAATATCCCCAATAATATCATAGATTCATCCCATTGAGCTGAGCGAAGCGAAGCTATTACTGGTCAAAAGTGTGTTACGTTGTATTCCTCCTAGATCGTTTTACCCACAACTCTAAAATTTTGCAAGAACGACAGGGTGATACCCGTGGAGTATCTTGGTGATAATTGTAATTGTAGTTTTTGAGTAAATGGTCAAAATGTGTCCCAAAGAGGTAAACAGTAGGACGTTTTAAAATTCACGCGCACAGATTGAACTTTTACTGCTCTGGACTGGACTGGACACACTGGACTGGACACTGGACAAACAAAAACAGAAAATGAAGCAAAATTTTGCGCAACATAGCTTCGCTTAGCTCTAGCTCAGCTCTACTCGCCTTACACAGTATTTGGCGGATGCTATTATATCCCTCACGTACAATTTTTATTTAATATGTATAGATATGACCGCTTCCTCCAAAGCTTTTGTTTAGTTCGGTTCAAACACGTTATTAATTAATGAACTTAATTATAACACATCAAACGGTCTGGTTCCTTTAAGCTATAGAAGCTATAGGTAGTAACCTATTTTGTGAATGGAGCGTGATTTTCAATTTCAAATATTATTAATCATTTAGATAACGAGTAAATTAACATGTAAATTGATGTCGGCACAGCATTAATGGGTTAACAAATTAATTTTAATATAATACCTTGTGTGAAATGGTTTTTTTTTGTTTAATTGAAATTATTATATTTATAACTTTTAGGTGTTTTAGTATTTGTTAAGCGGCACATGTGTTTCATTGTATCCGCATCGGCGTGGGTTCGATTCCAACTAGGGAAAATAAAATATATAATATTTAATTTTTTTCGCTGGTAAAGAGGCACGGCATTGAGTTTCGCTACGCAATACCCAATACCTCAAGAATTTGGCTGAAAGTGGAACGGAAATGTCTTAATGAGAGTGTAGTGTCTTATTATAGCGTGAAGCTAAAAGAAGAAGAAATAAATGTAAATAAATATTTCATTTCCTTGAGTGGGGATCGAACCCACAACCAGTCGATTTTACAGTCACACGTTGTGCCCCTGCGTCATATCTAGCCTCATAATTTCTCTATAATCCCTCTATACTGTCGAATAATTTTCGCCCCTTTAAAATTGTTGACCTCCACAAGTTCTCTTCTATTATCAAAACTTGGACTCAAAAATAATGACATCAACCCAAACCTTAAAAACATTTTTAATGATTCTTTTGAGTAACTATTGTTAAAGTTTTTTTTAACCTACTAGTAAGCGCGGCAGTTGCAGGTTCGATTCCTACTTTTAAGATTTTTTTTTCGCACAGATGAAAAGACAAAGTGCGGCGTTAAATTTAGCCAATCAACACGTAATATCTCAAGAATTGATTGGAAAATGGAGAACAGAAGTTTGAACACTAAATTCCCTTTGCCTACCTTTCTATATACTTGACAGACAGGACAGGAAAAAACTGTAGGAACCTAAATTGCCTACATTTTTCCATTGAATAGAAAAAAGTTTAAATTTTCTTATCTTTTTCCTTCTTCACACGAGAATCAAATCTGCAACTAATTCATGCAAGAAAAATATTCTATTCAACATTTGAAGTATATTTTAGCATGGAATTTCTGCCTTTTAATACGCTGAAGCGACTCCAAAACGAAATAAAAAGAAAACACGAAGTTTTCTCTACTAGATTAACATCTTGCAGTGACCTACATACGAAATAAAAATCTGTATGTCACAAGCATTATAATGATATGCAATTATGACATGTTTATAGCGGCATATATTATGTAATATTCTTTTGTTCTATTGAATATAGAAAATGTATAGCATATAAAATCAGCTTTACGCTGTATGCACACGGCAGGGTGGGCAGAGGAAACCTAATGTTAAAACACTTCGTTCTCCACTTTCTGCTGAACCATTCTGCCGAATTCTGGAGGCACTGCGTGTTAGTGACAGAACTCAACGCCGCGCCTAGCCTCGACACCAGAGCTAAGAAATTTCTATTTCTTAGCTTTGATGTCGAGGCTAAGCGCAGCGTAAATTTAAGTAAATATTTCATCTCTTCGAGTAGATATCGAACCCACAATCAATCGGTTTTACAGTCACACTTTTTGCCCATGCGCCACGACTGGCCTCGATATAAAATATATTTTATATATATATATATATATATATAATAAAATATATTTTAATATAATTTTTTAAAAGAGAATTAATGTATATATCTACATATTATATTGATAAAATAAATTCTAACTTTCCACTTACAGCTCGGTTACAGCACAGTGGCGTCAAACTGTAATATTTAGTTGCTTTATTAGCGTTGCATTAGGTAGTTTACATATTACGTAGATTGTATGAAGACTAAGTCTGAGAGCTAAATTTCTATTGACTATAAATTTAAGTCGTTAAAGATAAATCTTTTTCGCAATTTTTTTCATAAATTTACAATATAAGCTTTGCGTGCTTAGTGACGGGATCTAAAATCATGACTTGCCACGATTGATACCAGGCCAGAAATGAAAATATTCTAAACATGAGATATTCCCGCATGAGAATCGAGCTCGCAACTGTGATGTTAATTGTCCACTTACTAACTTCAACTAACGAAGGGAAATTCATAATATTTTTAAACTTAAATGACATATGTATAGCTCTACTTCTATCTTAGCTTCACGCTGTTTTCCATGTAAAGCAGAAGAAACTTAACTTTACGTCACTTCATTTCCTACTTTACGCAAAATTTTAAACATATTGCGTGTAGAGTGGCTGAACTCAACACCGCACATTGTCTTGTCAACGGAGCGAGAAAAAATTCATTCCTTCGAGTGGGAACCCAACTCACTACCGTCGCGTTGACGGTTAGATGCCACAACGCTCTTTTTAGGGTGCCGTACCTTTTAAGGAAATAAGAACCCTTATAAGATCACTTTGACTGTATTATAAACTTTGATAGTGTTATAAAGATTTGACTGTACATATAGCAAAAAAATCATAATTCGACACTAAAGAGAATTAAAATGAATAGGATACTTCCGGTTGACCTAGAATTACTAAATTTGGCAGATAACATTTACAGGTAGTACTTACTATGAAAAAAATCTGAAAACTATACAAGGGGGGCAAAATTTGGTATTAAAGAATCTAGTTCAAGTGATGTATCAGAGGGCAAGCCCAACTCGCCGCTCGCTTGTCCGATTCTTTTTATTTAATATTATTTACAGCTATATAACAAAAAATACTAAATAAGAAAATGTGTCAAAACTATTATAAGCATAACAAGATGCTAATCACTATAAAGGACGAGTGACGAACGCTTGTATGAATGTACGTACAAACATTTAACTGTTATTCTGATATATTTATTATATAAACATTTTTTATATACATGTCACGTCATTCTCAAATAGATTTGAAATTTTTAACACACATTTATTAGGTCGACCTATGTATAACTATGAAAAAAAAACTACGAAACTGCATTAGACCCACTTGTAATAATTATTTATTTAGCTTCATGCTGTATCCCGCATATATAGGAAGGCAGGCAGAGGAACCCTAGTGTTAAGATACATCGTCCCCATTAAAGCACGTCCGTTCCCTACTTTTCGCCGAATTGTCAAAGCAATGCGTGTTGAGTGACGGAAATCAATGTCTAATTTTGCCTGTTTACTAGAACTAGAAAATGAAATTATTGTATATTTTATTTGCCTGATTGAGAATTACAGCCACAAGCGTCGTATTTACAGTCATACTCTTTTGCCAAGATAAAAATGTTATAAATGTGAAACTTGACAATTATCCGTAATTTAGGTATCCCTATAGTAATATGGTAGCATCGGTGGGAAATCTTCAAAAGTTTCTACTCAATTTTATTTTAATATTCTAATAGCTGATTTTATTTTTCCAGTTAAATATATACCCACATATAAGTAAGTCCTGTAAACTTTTAAAATAAACCTTTTTCGACCGCGTGAATTTCTTTACTAAATAAAAAAAAGCAAATCAAAAGAGTATGATTATTCAGTAGTCCACTTATAATATCAACTTTTTGAATTATTCATATACCAGTATGTATTACGAATATATTAACGTTATCTGTACTACTAGACTACTTTAAAATTAATATAATATTTATTTAATTTCAGAGACAAAAAACCTTCAATGTCAAGAGTATACAGAAAAAAGTGTTTGACAGAAGTGTGCCAGTGACAGTGCCAGTAGTAAATCGCCTAAATTGGTTCAAAATGATAAAAAACGAAACAAATAATTAGGATGTGAAACCATGTTGGAATGCGTGCGTCGCGCGAGCCCCGTGGTGCGCGCGTCGACGAAAACTGGACAAAGTAATGCGATAACTACGCGTTTCGTGTTTTTGCTTGTGCCTTTCATTATTCTACTGTCTGTACGGTGAGTTTTTTTTTGTTTTATTGTATTTTATACCACTCTACCACTCTTGGGGCAAGGGCACAAGCGTGCCGCCTTGGTTCCCCGTCGCTCCGGCTTGTGCTGGTCGAGGAGGAGCACCTTGAGGTTTTAGCGGTGAATGTGGACGTCCTACATCTGTCGGCACATGCATCCAACGTAACTCGCTCGAGTGCCGTCCCAACGTATCAGTAAAAGGGTTTCCTAACTATAAAAAAGAGGTTAATTTTAACGTCACAGTTTATAGATTCGATCGACTCGAAAAAATGAAATATTTAATGTTTTCACTTTCTAGCTCTGGTAATGAGGCAGAGCGCGGCGTTGAGTTCCACCACTCAACACGCAATGCCTCCGGAATTTAGTGGAACATCGCGAACAAAAGTATCTTGATGGGGACGTAATGTCTAAGCACTATTTTCTCTGTCTATGCGCGAGAGAAAAAAAAATCACTTAGATTTTTCTACACTACATTACAACTCATCTTTATAGACCGAGGCTATATAAAAAAAAGCTTAACTTTTTATGCAAGATTTGAATCAATCAATCAATCAACTTATGTTCACTTAAATTTTCGCAATAATTGTTACAAAAAAATACATTCCCTACAATACCAAAGGTTTTGTCTGTAAATTATCTATAGACCAAATACAAAATTTGAAAAAATCTCCGATAAAAAATACATATAGAAAGCTCTATCGCATTATTTGTCAGATTTAAAACAACCTTTGTATAAATAAAATTAAATATAATAAAAAAGATGTACGAATATTTAAACCTAAATAGATGTTTTATTAATTTCAAATTTACATATCAGCCAAAAATAGGCAGATATAAAGTCAGTTAAATTACAATTCTTAGAAACAACATAAAAACCATTGAATTATAACTTAGTTAGTTTATTAAATATTCGCTCCAAAATATAATAATATACATGTGCACACTACCTTTAACAAAAACGATCGATCTACCTGCTTGTATCTTATATCCAAATAAATTAGCAATCGCTACTAAGTAGTTACAAATTGGAAGACCGTAGCTAATATAATACTAAATTAATCATCCGATACATCATTATTCAAGAGAATGGCTTAAACAAGGTTTTTTTGTAAGTTGAAATTAAACTTAAAAACTTTATTCAAATTTAGGAAACTTTATAAATCTACAATAAGTTATCTATACAGTTATTTTCTGTAATTTTTTCGTACTTATATATTTTAAGCGATGTAGAAGAAAAAATCTTGTAGTTTGAGGTCGCCAGCATTTGATTATAAACGCAATAATCATAGGCTCAAACACCACTGGGAATTGAACATAGTGTCTTATCACTAGATTCTCTTGCGTACACTGCTATAAGGATAATATTAAAAATTTACCTTGTAATAACGAATACGTTACGTACTAAAAGTCTCCCTGTTTTCGTCGACTTGCAGACATTGCTTGTTGAATGGCAAAACCCATCACTGCGCTTTGCGTCGACAGCAGAGCGAAGAAATGGAAATATTAAATACTAGCGGCCCATTCGCGGTTTCGCCCGCATACCACCTGAAATACTTTTATTATGCTGAGTTTTTACAGATTAATACATTCAATCATGAACTACGTACGTACTACGTACGATACTACGTATGATATAACGTCATCGGCGTCACGCGCTTAAAATAATTGTAAAGCAATTCGATGGCGTTCCTTGTTATTGTTATTTCATTATTTAAAGCTAACGCTAAAGACTTACATGCTAACATTATATAGTACTTCTGAAGAACGCAGATTTCAAACGAGACAAAAAGAAAGTATATCGGAGCAGTAGATCCAGAGATCTTAGCGTTTAACAAACAAACAAACTCATCCGCTTTATTTTATTAGTATAGATATAGATTCTATTTCCTCGAGTGATAATGGCACCCATAATATGTCGCTCTTACAGTCGCTTGTGCATTTGCGACTGACCTCCTGACTGGCTTGAAATTAAAATATATACATGAATAATACCCTCAACAGTATTTGAACCTGCACCATCACCATTTTCAAATAAAAGTTTTACAACTACTAAGTGATTGCCCTTATATAATTCCTAAAATATACCTAAATATACCAAAATATTGTTTCGCTTAAACTCATAACCGTTGTTCAGTTCTCATTGACACAGTTGTACTTATACGGTGAATACAAAATGAATTCAGATCGAGTTACTTGAACAAATTTAGAAAATATGATCGGTTACCTCCTTTTTTGTGTACAAAAGATAATAGTACTGTGCACTATAATTAAGTTCAATAAATTGCGAATATAAGAAACCGGATAAACCAATTTTTATGTTAAAAAACAAACAAAAGGTCTACTCTACATATTATAAAAGCGCGCTTTATATAAAAAATGAAGCTTCCTGGGAGCATATTCAAAGAATCCAGTTAAAATTCTATAAGGATAAAATAAAATCTTATGAATTATCAAAAGTTCAACAGTTTTAATGGAATTCTGCGTAGTTCATGGTTTGAACCATGGTTTGGTTTCTTGCTTTTAAATCAAAATAAAATAACTACATGACAATTAAAAGAAAAATAATTATATTGATTTATAAACAAATCAAATAATTCAGCTTCACGTTGTATCCCGCACATAGCAAAGTAGACAGAGGGAACCGAGTGTTAAGACACTCCGTTCCCCACTTTCTGCCGGATTCTGGAGAAATTGTGTGTTGAGTGGCAGAACTCAACGCCGCGCTTACTCAAGCTTTGGGTCCCGCCACTCAACGCACAATGTCTTGAATATTTATCCGAAAGTGCGGAACGGATTATCTAGCCCTAGGTTCCCCCTGTCGATTCTGTTACACGCAGAACACAGCATGAAGCTATAAAAATATATAAATAATTCAACGTCTAACTGCCAGTCGTAAACCCATACTAACCGATCTGCACCGCAACTTATTACAACATATTAAAAATATATTATATCATCAAAAGATTATATATATGTATATATATATATATCTATATATATTCATATTTAAATAAACGTTAGCTCGTTTAAAGTTCACTGCAATTTCCAATGTCAGAGCACAATGACGAAATAAATACGGAAGATGACAGATAAGTAACATAAAAAGCCTTAGTTCGTGCAAGAATGAAGTGAGACGAGCTCGAAGTTTGCTTGAAAAATGATAATTGGTCTACTTTAAGATACCAAATATAAATACGATTTAAGAGCGGATGTGCTTGATTTTTATCTTGTGTGTATATCTTTAGATGATATAATATATTTTATATATATATATATATATATATATATATATATATATATATATATA
>DWAO01005599.1:0-11624 GCA_018230605.1 Heliconius congener
CTAAATTTCACGTTTCTACCATCAGCGGTTACGGCTGTGCGTGCGTCTTACCTCACTCAGTCAGTCAGAACCAGTCCTTTTATATATATAGAAGAAGATAATTATTTTATACAATTTTCTGAAATTTTACTTTTTATTATAACTATAGATATTGTGTAAAACAATAGTTTTAAAATATTAAATATTATTATTAGAGAAACTAATGCTATACTTTGTTAGTAAATTAATAATTATGTAGTTTATGCGATGGAAGCCGCGAGCGGGTCGCTAGGATGTAATAAAATAACTAGAAATGCTTTAATTTTATCAGTAGATACCATTTCCATCATAAAAGTGACCGTTTACCTGAGCTTGTTAATCAGGTGAATTAGCACTCCTCTCACGTTTCTACTATTTAGAGATTAAATATGAGGTTCAGAATCAGGACTTTATCATGGAGAGGAGCAACCGCTTCGGCTACCTGTTATTGAATGTATTACTTAAAGCGAAATGCTATTATATACACAGTGTTTTTACATACGTAAAGTATATGTAAATATTGTTAATAATATATGAAAGAATGAAAACAAAATGTATTTCAATTTGCATGCTCTGTTTCAAATGATTTTCAGTAATTAAGTAATTTCATACATTTTCATAAGCATACATGCCTATTTGATTTAATTGATAATACTAAATATTAGGCCAGTCGTGGCGCAGAAGCTTTGTGCCCCTGCGCCCCGACTGGCCACTGACTTACTGACTGGTGTGACTGTAAAACCGACTGGTTGTGGGTTCGAACCCCACTCGGGGAGATGAAATATTTACATAAATTTATATTTCCATTATATATGTTGCCAGCATATTGTGAGATTCTGGTACATTCTCTAACAATGAAGTGTTCGAATGTTAAAGGTATATTTTAGAGAATAGTTAATTTACTAAAGTACAATTGATATTTAGTGCAGTTCCACCTCAGTGATTGTGATGTTAAAATATTTTCTGTTAATACAAGCGATAGCAAGCTAGCCTGTCTGGCCGAATAGTATCCGCTCATCCATACATTACACCAGGTATGTGTACGCAATAAAGGGGTTCCGGTGCAAGGGTCGAGGCTGTAATTATAGCAAGTGAGAAGGAACATATATGTATATATAGGCAACCTGAGTAACTGTGTGCTGTGTTTGATTGTCGAATTATTCTATCGAACAATATTTTTTTAATATTTTATGTTTAAGCATCCATTAGGAAATTTATAGAATTAAACAGAGCAAGTACGTGGTATCAAGATATTCCATTCTATAATGAAATTTCTCCAATTTTCTTTTATTTTTGTGACACTATTTTTGTTTTTATTGTCAAACCGGGGAAATAATTTAAATATTTAAAATATTTTCCAAAGTGATCGAACTCACATAAATTGTAAGAATAGTTAGACTATTAACAATTGCGCTATTAAAAGCACAATATATTTTACCATTCATACCCATCCCTCTTTTGCTTATAAAATGTGGTTCCAGCTTTAAACCTATGACTAAATAGTATTAAAAGACAACATAAATACTACACCAACAACAGCCATACTAACGAAGTTGTGGTGAATTTTAAGTGCTTTAGAGGTACATTTTGTATGCTGCAGTAAATCAGTGGGCTTTCACTATGAGAGACTCGACGTTTCCATTTTCAGAATGTGGAAGGAATTTAAAAGTGTCTAAGCAAGTAATTGTCCTGCCAGTTACTAGCCACCATATTTGTTTGTTGGTTGGTTTCTATGTTATATTTTGCACGTTTTTCTTTAAAATGTTTGATAAAATGGAATTTGTATATTTGTTTTCGATATACAAATTTTGTAACATGAATAAAATTGTTATGATTATTTAAAAAAAACTCTAAAGTATAATTGTAGCGTTGACCACAAATTATACCTAAAGAGTTGAAAAATTAAAAAACGCATCTTCTATTGAATAAAAATATTTTTTTTATTTATTAAACTCGAAGACTAACTAAATATCAAAAAAAAAATGATAACTAAAAGATTTTAACAGTGTTCTATAGCTGAAAATATAAATATCAATACTAGTTGAACAGCTTCACGCTTTATCCCGCACACAGCATTGTAGGCAGGAAGACCTAGTGCTAAGACTCCGTTCCCCCTTTTCCCCAAAAAATGACGGACCTCAACACTAGTTAAACAGAATACTAAATTCAATCACAAACATACAGAATATATTTTTAATTAATATTAGTCCTTATGCATTTCCCATGTGATGTTGCGCTTGACAAAAACCAACAAATAATTTAGTAATTACGACATTCACGATGAAAAGAAAATGAAATGGAAATACGCTATTCATCAGCAGCAGTGCTATTTATCTCTCAAATCTATCATCACAAATGAAATGTACTAAAAGGGGAGTCGCAGCTATTAGCAGAATGAACGAACAAATATTAACATTGACGTTTCAAAGCAAAACCGATAAGCCTTTTAGCACCATTCGTGTATATACAATTTCCTAATTTTGCTAAAATATTTTTGGAAATGAATTATATCTTTAGGCTTTATAATATGTAGTTATGATAATTGTAATAATAAAGCAATGTCGCATATAATAGTCCTACTCTATGATACAGTACAAGAAACACGCATGGGCGTTATTTTATTGAGACGAAATGGTACTGAAGGCTCTCAGAATTTAGCAAAATTGGTACTTGCTCTCTACTTTTTAAAATAATAACATAACAACAACAGAGATCAACCCTAATGTATTTCACATGTCCTGAAACATTCAGAATCAACAGGAAGTGAAATAGTAAAATTTTATTCCAAATCATTACAGTATTCACAAATAATCACCTTAATTCTTTAAGATATTTTAAAGCACCAAAACACGATTCATATAGACCACTGTCAACCAAATCAATTTAATTTAAATCATTATCAATATTTACTGCATGTTAAAAAAACCAGGCTTATCGTGGCGCAGGGGCACAAAGTGTGACTGTAATATCGACTGGTTGTGGGTTCGATCCCCACTCGAGGAAGTGAAATATATATTACGTTTATATTTTTATTCCACTTAACATGCAATGCCCCCAGAACTCGACGGAAAGTGGGGAACGGTGTGTCCTAACACTAGGTTCCCTCTGCCTACACTGCTATGTGCGGGATACAGCGTCAAGCTGATTTTAATTTTTACAAATCCATTCATATAAGCTTAACAACTTTAAAATCTGCACATTGAATACTTACAACGTACAATTTGCATTGATTAGAGTCACACACGCGTTAAATTTAAATTACACAGTGTATTCACTGATAGTGGTAGCCATGTTAGGTAAGTATCGGCTTATGTCTAATGATACATACTCCTTTGATGTGAACTCACTGCGGCCCAGCAATGTTTGTATGTTCGCTCAAAGCTATATTTAATTGCTAGGTCGTTATTTTTGGATTATTTACAGAGAAAACTTTTGAAGCCCTCCCTTTAAACTAAGTCCAATTGGAATCGTCAAACAATATTTCGCGTATGTAACTGTTATTTAATTGTACAGTGGTTTGGATTTAAATATTTTTTTGTTTAATTTATGGAACTTGGTAAGCGTTTTTGTCGCGCGAAATAATTTTTACAATTTTTTTTTACTAGAGTTCACGTTTTTATTCCGCTTACAATAGCAAGTAGGGAAAATTTACTGTCAAGATCCTCCGTTCTCCGCTTTGCAACTGAATTCAAGGAAACGTCACAAAGTCAATAAAATTTTATAAGAAATAAAAGTTTTTAATCGTGAGGAAAACTTTACAAAATCATATTCTTCCTTTAGTTTTGTTTTATTTTCCACTTTAACAAATAATTATATAGTGAAGCTTAAGTAATACAGTACGATATTCTAAAAAGTATATCTGTACATGTATAACAGTGGATTCGAACATATTATCTGATATTTTTCTCTCTAATCTCATTAAGGAAATCTGGTGAAACCTGCGTCCCGGGATTGTTAACACATTCGTAACAAGTAATTAAGTATATGTAACCTTGTTTAATGGCGATTTGAATTTTACCATGACAATTGTGAGTGGGATTGAGTGGTTGCTGATACTTTTGGGTTGTAGATTCATCAGCATAAATAATATACAAATTTCAATGTTAATATCACTTCTTCAGTATCATTCATTACATCTAAGAAATTCTAAATACGAAACTGTTAGTAATACAGATATAAAAATATTCGCGTAAGTTAAATCATATAAAAAAAAATACAATGTCTATTGTTAAATGTAATTTCTTAAAAATATACATTTTTCGTTCCCCTCATCACATAATTCTTAAAGTCATGAATACGAAATTTGAGATATATGAATGAATATACATTATACATGTTATTTGTAGGATTGTAGCAGTGCTATTTAACAACAAAAAATATTTATTTTATAAAGAGAAAATATATTCTTTTAACTATTATTAAATCGTATTAATTAATTTCTTAAAACTATAATTCTATTACATAATATATTCAACAGATCATAAACGTATCGCAGTACGGATACAATTTTACCCTCAAAAGTACAATGAACATATAAGAAAACTTACAAGGTACACAGCAATGCACGCTAATAAAGTAAGCTTTGTGCTGGATCTCTAGGAAATGACGAACTTTGCCATATTCCATTGCAGATAAAATCTTCGAATGTACCGTTGAAAGGCTTCCCAGCTCGTCCCGAATGTCATAAGTCTAGGAGTTTTAACAAGACAAACTTGTCTAACAAGTCGGGTTTTGTGCCCTGTCGAATTTGTGAGCGGCTTATGTATGCAACCCTTGAATGGGATTAAATACTGTATGGGATGAAAGTTAATTAACGTTCCATTTCAGTTAACTTCGCCTTTTCAAATAAGTAAGAAAGTTGTATGATTGTGAAAATGACTTTTTTACTGTTGAACACTTTTATATTTTTTAAGGTACCAATAAAATTTTACGACATAATATTCAGTTGTCACTTTCAAATATTTGGTATATTTTTCGTTTCTGTTGCAAATTAAGAATTATTAATATTATTAATTTATTTTCAAAATATTATTTTAGGATAACACTCCATTATCTCAAAAATGTTCTTATAGCATCAATAAAATGCTATGAATCCATTATCATCGATCGACAACCGACAACCGACACTCGAGGCTTCTATGAAAGTTAAGTGCAGTTTTCCTCCCCTAATCTCTAATGTTACGTGAGGTATTAAGAATTTAAGGAGCATCCCCTCCTATCGATTGGCTTACGGACGTATCTTCAGTGTTTTGATTTTGAACTGTTAGTTATTGTTAGGGCGTATTATTACTTTGCGTAATATACTGCGTGAATAAAAAACCACGCATCCTATTAATTAAAAAAGTTTTGACATTATATATTTACAAAGAAATTATTAAATTATTATATTTACAAAGTATGAGTGCTTAATTTAAAGCGCTTTGCATATATTTTTAGACTTTTGACAAATAATTAAATTTGTTTTAGTAACAGTAAATAACCTAAAGGTACGACCTGGCGCAGGGGGAAGTGTGCGTCTGTAAACCTGACCGGTTGGGGGTTCGATTCACACTGAAGCAAATGAAATATTAAATATTGTCATTCCCTCGCTCCGGTAACGCGTAGCTTAAGTTCCGCATTTAACACGCAATTCTTCCTGAATTTGTCGGAAAGTGGGGAACGGAAGTATCTTAATGGGAACGGAGTGACACTAGGATTCCACGTTCCCTCTGCCGTTACGTTAAGTTAAAAAAATCTTACTTATGTGGTATATACAAAATTTAAGTTATATTTTATATATAACAAATAATAGAATATTTATAGCTGAAAAATCGTAACAAAATGCAAAAAGATACCAAACAAAAACCGGCAAGTTAATCAATTATGCAATACCAATTACTTTTAGCAATAAATTAAGTTAATAAATCATAAGGTTTACCACACGCCTACGAATGAATAAATCGGCCCACTTCCATATGAAAAGCGTACATGACGGGCGAATATGTCACCCGGCTGATATATGATAGGCTTCGCGGATAGCTGTTAACTTATAGAGTTCCTTGCAATTTAGAGATGTGATATCTGTATCGATATTCGTGTTGCTTTAATATTTTGGAAATTATTGATTATTTTTCTGCTAAACTCACGATAATTGTAAATTTTCCGGTAATAAAAGGTTAAAAATCTAAATATTATAAATTTTTCAATATATTTTGTGAATACCTTGAAAATAAAGATAAATAAAAAGAATCTACAAAATATATTACGAATATTTCATCGTAAACTGAAGTATCGACAGTATCGATACTTATTCACTAGCTCTTAGACCACTTTACATTCAACGCCTTTGCTCACGGCGGCGGCAAACGACTAATCTCTTGATATATTGACGCTCACCTTCCCTTATCTAGAGATCTCCGAAAAAGTGCTCCTTTATTACGCTATTTGGATTACTCCCCTACATACTTCAAAGCCTATAAAGCCTTCGGGACGCTAAAATCCATAAAGCCTTTGAATTTTAAATTAAATCATCTATCAAATGTTTTTTATAAATTATATTATGTTAAAACAATTTTTTTAAACTTAAAGAATAACAATATTATATTTTATATGTATAAATTTTACATAATTTAATATTTAAATATTATATATTTACTAAAATCAACAGATTGTTTGTCTATTTTTTTCAGTTTTTCAGATTTTGCCCAGATATAGCGGGGTAAGCTTTGCTTACCTAATGGGATTGTAGTGTTATATTATTCTGTTCTTCAATTTTCGCTCAAACTTCATGATATTGCATTTCTAGAGAGCGGTGAAATAAAAATTAATAAAACTGAATCATTCCGTGTCTCGGAATCGAATCCACAACTATCACTTTGACAGACAGACGCCGTTCCACTGCGCCACCACGGCACCAACACTATTTTATGCAATTAACATAGAAATAGTGATCAATTTTAATATACCTACTAAAATTTACAATAGAGTTTCAAATGGAATAAAAAAAGTAAGAAGCGATATTGCTGTTTTCTTTTACAATTTAAGACAGTTGTACAATAAACTATTTGTGAAGACAACTGGAAAAATTAAAAGGTCTATTTCTAGGTTCTATTTCCACTTGGGATATTGTAATATTTACATTTTCCTACTCTGGAAAGAAAAAGTAGAGTGTTGAGTTCTGTCACTCAGTATTTAAAATAAATAGGCCAAAATATTTCGAAATCAGGTCCAAAGCGATTTTGTCCGCCCAGCCTGTTGCAGTATAAAGCGTTATAGGGCCGTTGTGGCACAGGCGCACAAACGTGTGATTGTAAACGCGACGGTTGTGGGTTGCAGGAACGGAATGTCTTAACAATATGTCCCCAGATTTCCTCTGCATACCATGCAATGTGCGAGCATGTAGCTCGCACATAGCCTGTAGCTTAACAAATCCTAAGATTTATTTCGTTGTTCAGATTAAAGTACTTTTTTTATTTTAAACGTCTCTATGTAAATAACATGTTTTGTGAATTGTAAATAACATGTTTTGTGAATTGCATACAGAAAAACGACAGTAATATAAAATCACATTACTTAATCAGGTTTAGGAAACACCTACCTACGAATTGTAATAGAGTAATAGTCAAAGTCGTTTGAAATATATAATAAATATATGCTGAGATGATAAAGGATTTTTTTATTTAAATAATTTTATATTTTTGGAATTTTTTGTACAAGACCCTATCATCAATAAATATACAATAAAATAAAATCAGCTTCACGCGGTATCCCACATTCAACAAAGTAGGCAGAGGGAATCTAATGTTAAGACACTTTGTTCCCCATTTTCCGCCCGCGAACCCACAACCGTCGCGTTACAGTCACACTCAACTGCAACTGCGTCGTCTTATGCAACCTCAATTGAATTAAATGTCATAAATTCAAAAATCCCCCAACATACTCTAACGTACTCCTATAATAATTTAATAATCTATAGTCTCTAATACAATATAGGTAACTTATTAAGACAAAATTTGTGTTTAAACCTACTCGCGCTCGTTAACAATATACAAACACATGGATCGATTTACGCTAAGCCACTTTCGAGCCGAACAGAGTCAAAGTCTATAAAGGTCTAAAGTGAGGAACCTGGCAAGTTAGTGCTGCATAAAGTTTTATCTTTTGAGCTGGATGAAGTTTGACAAAGCATTTATTGTTAGTGAAGAAGTAGCAGAATAGTCACGATGCCGGCGGAGCAAGATAACGACTTTTACAGTATAAATCCATTGGAGAAAAATATACGTTTTTGATTTTCGATATTCAGTTTTCTTAGTTTATTTTGTCTTGTAAGACTAATCGCTATTATATTGTTAGCGTACTCGTGTAAAAGAGGGTAGATTTAGTGAAAAAGATGATAAAAGCAATTGTGTCAATCCCTTATTGGAAGGAAACTAGTGTGATGTATTGTTAGTAGGTGATACATATCACCTATTGGTATTACGTGGTATCCCTTTTCAAATAGTTTAAAAATATATAGACGATGTGTGTATTTATCGTGTATTTTAAAAACTATAACCGCTTCCTATTTCTAACAATATATATTTAAAGTTTTATGTTTATGTATATATATAACCTGACAACATGTGTAACAAGATTTGAATTTTGGTATGTTTTCATTTTTTTTGACGCTTCCTTAGCAGGTTAAGTTATCACTGTACAATATTAATTAAATATTAATAATTTAAAAAATGTTAAGTAATATTTTATTAGCGTATTATTAAATTATTTATAAAAAAAACAAATCCTGTCTGATGACAACAATAAGCTAACAATCAAAATGTATGTATTTTTTAATAAAAAAAAGAGCCTCCTATCCCATTCTAAAGATAGTTCAGCCTTATCTGCCACGTTTATCTACTGATTAATAGTGGACTGAACCCACAATAAATTGTGTTAGATAACGCACCGATGACTAAGTGTATCGCATTATGCTAAACTGCGACCATTTCTTTGCAAACTGCTGAAGTACTTGTTTTTATTCAGCTTCATATTTCAAAGAAAATTTAATTCCGTTTTACATATATTGTTTATCAGTGTGACATCGATAAAGAGTTCATATGTTACATTATCTTATTTTTATTTTTCTTTTTAAAAACAAACGTTAATTTTTTTCTTAAAATAGTTTAGTTTACTTAGTCTTCATAATCTTACCATACATTTATTTATCAACACTTTGAGAGTTGATGCCGTCGTCAACGTTGTGGGTTTCGAATCTCAACTCAGAGAGTGTATTATTTTCATTTCCTCACTCTGGTAACAAAACAAAGCGCGGCGTTGAGTTCTGCCAATCAACACACAATGTTTTGAAAATTGAACGGAAAGTGGAGTACGTAGTTACTTAAGACCTAGTTCGCTCTGTCTACCCTGATATAAGCGAAAAATAGAATCCATAAAATTTTATATAGCATATACTAAATATAGATATTTCATTTCAAAGTTTAGATAAATAAGAAATTATTAAAATAGAAATAAATAAACAAAATTTATAATATACCACTCAACACGCAATGCCTCCAGAATTCGGCAGAAAGTGGGGAACGGAGTGTCTTAGCACTAGGTTTCCTCTGCCTTCCCTGCTGTGTGCGTGAAGCTGATCCATTTTATTTTATTATTCAACGTAATAGGGGTAATTATATTTTCTTAACTAAATCCTTCAATCCCGAATTATTTTTCAAGAAGACTGCTTTTATTTTTAAGTCATTTTAACTTACTATAAATATTCTAAGAAAATATTATATGTTATTCAGATAGCCAGACAGCATCCATTATATTAGAAGAATGTATTGCTTTTATCTTTCATCGCACATGAAGAAGAGCCGTTTTATATGATGTGCGTTTTGAATTTATAATGCAATTCTAGTACTTTTCTGCTTAGTAAAACATCTAAAAGTAGTATAAAAGTATTTAAATATTTTTCTAAAATAAAAAATCATAATCAACTTATTTTTACTCCTTTTGTCTTTAACTTTTTGATTTTTATGTGATTTTTAACGTTCCGTGCCTCAAAAGGAAAAGCCCTTGTGTAATCTCTTTGTTGTCCCTATGTATCATTTATCTTGAGTTCGCGTGGAGGCATCAAAATTAAATTATTAATAAATATTGAGATTAATTCCGGGAGAACAGAGAAAGTGAAGCGTCTAAGTCAACACAATCAAAAGATACGAACATTGTATGCATCGTTCTTGCAGCTTTTCGTATTAATTTTGCCATATTATCAACAACCTAAGGGAACCCGTCGACTTACATTTATAAAATTTGGAAAGAAGGGAGAACTTACAAAACAAATAAAGAAAAAGAGTCGCCAAAAATAAAGTTTAGTATTTCTTAAAAGAAAATATATACAAAATTGTATTTGTAGTTTATTTCATACAAAATTAGTGCATTACTACTGCAACTCTGGATTGTGAAGCTCTCGCACTTGACCGGTTATTATGAAAATGTACGTTACAAGTGACCTTAAGCAAGAATTGCACTTATTATATATATATTATATCTTAATTATAATATAATAATATTATTATTTTCAACACCACTCAGTTTACGTAGCCTTAATAATTTACTTCCACTCTCTGACCTCAATTTATAACAGCCTTTAATTCCCAGTTCGTTGGAAAAGCGGAATAAATTCCTGTGAGATAGCCCAGGCTAGGATAGAACGAAAAGTACTGTAATAAATTAGCTAGCACCCTGGCGACAAGGATTAGCTTAATCTGAGTGTAGAACTAAAGCCGTCAACGTTTGCACTATTACTTTTATACTAACTTTAAATATGTTTATGAATTTAGCTGTTTATAAAAATCGCTTAGACCTTAGTAAAGTCAGTATAGCCCAACCCACCTTAAAGGCCGGCAACGCACCTTTAACTCCTCTGGTGTTGCATGGGGTCGTGGGCGGCGGTAGTCACTTACCATCAGGTGACCCGAACGCTCGTTTGCCGTGTCTCTTCCATAAAAAAAAAATACTAGTAACGCACACGCGGCTTCGCCCGTATATACCTACCATTCGGCCTCTGTAATTCTTTAATTGTGCTGCATCTGCCAACAGATTGATTCTATAATTAATATATTCAATCATTTTTCATAATTCTGAAAAGGTGCAAACACTATGTGGCTGGTGTGCTGCTGCTGTGGTGGCTGTTTGAGAAGATGTCATCAGTGGCAAGGGCGCCCTCCGTGAAACCCGAGCTTATGCTTGCGGACGAAAACATTTGTCAGATAAAAAACGGCGAAATATCACCTCGCAATTTTCAATTATTTTTTATCACATAATGTGTAAAAAATAGATATACGGTGTCCGGGATCTCATTTTAGAAATTTACTTACATTTATTTAACTATTTCTGCAGTGCACGCGATTAAATTAATACAATAGCGTCCATTATTATTATTATTTCGTTATTTAAGGCTAATTAAGAATTAACCCCTAATGTAAGCCTATAGCACTCCTGAGGAATATAGCGTTCAACAGAAAGGAAATCCACCTAGTACCTCCAGAGATTTTAGCGTTTTAATAAACAAAGTCTTTCGCTTTATTTAATTAAAATTAGCTTCACGCTATATCCCGCACACAGCAGGGTAGGCAGAGGGAACC
>DWAO01005600.1:0-11623 GCA_018230605.1 Heliconius congener
ATATATATATATATATATATATATATATATATATATATATATATATATTATTAATGAACACCTACCTGAGTACCTAAAAAGATGGCCTATTACTAATGTTTTCTGTTTTATATTATAGTCTGACTTGGTAAAATTGAGGAGTCTAGCTTATTTCAGTGCTTACTAATCACAGTTATAGATTTTCAATACTATTACTGCAGCCACTACAGAATAGTCATTTATTAAATGCAGGTTAAGTATTTAAAATTTTAAAAATAACTAAACTAATCTAACCTAACCTGTACTTAAAACTGCCGAATGAGTCTACATCATCTTTGTCTGATGTAATCAATGACACTTGTTTCCACACATATTTGATTTCCCTACCCTTTATATATACTGTAGATATATATTGTAAGAAATCAGAAGCAGTTAATGTTTTAAAAAAAACACTATATAAACAAATATCATCTATATGTTTCTAAACTATTTGGAAAGAGGTACTATATAATTTCAATAAGTGATATGTATCACCTAATAACAATACTTCACACGAGTTGCCTTCAATAAGGGTCGTTGTCTATCAGCAACTACCCCCAATTGCTTTCACTGCTTTTATCATCCTTTTCATCTACATTTACCCTCTTTTACATGATTTCGCTAACAATATTATATTTCATTTGTGATTTACCACCTGTTTTTTTATAGGTAGATTTTGTAAAGGAGTTTATGCTATATCCGTGTCGGGTCGCCTTCCAGCAGGAGTTATCAGAGAAATGAAGAGTCGTGGTATAGCCTACAGACCAAGAGATACCAGTCAGAGATAAAAAAAATTGTAAATTATTTATTTAAATTTAGTTATAAACTTATTCCTATTACTTTTGAGTAATATTAGGACATATGTTAAAATATATTCTAAGAAAACAAATAACATTTTTCTAATCTCTTTATATAAAATAAAGGTTATGATAAAAACTTGATGAATGTATGAATGAATAAATGGTCCAATTTAAAAATGTTTTTTTTTTTTAATTATTGGATATTTTTTTTAGCTTCACACTATGTCTCGCACATAACAGTATTAATTAAAAATTGTGTAAAAAATCGCCACCAATAAAAAAACTCCAATAAATGTCCTCAATGAATTATATAATGTAGTCCATGGCCAATGCGAATTTTACAATAGTAAAATGTAATTTTTTTGGTGAATAGCATATGTAGCCAAAATACTTATCTGTTCTAACCCCATTAATAAAATTTTGGGAATTAATTATTATTATACCCTGCTTTGACAAACACAATATTGAGTTCTGCCTGTCAACACACAATTTGAAACTAGGTTCTCTTTGCCTACCCTGCTATGTGAGAAAAATGATAAAACTGCTGATACAGGCTGATCTATCAAATAAATGCACTTTGGATAATAACATTTTATTTAACATTTTTCTAATAAAACTAAGCTTAAGTTACATAATTAAATGCACTTTTACATTGAATACATTCACTAGATGATAAAATAAATAAATAATTTTATTAGGAAATTTAAAAAGAGCTTTTGTTTACTAAAGTAATAAAAAAATCCAGGACTATTAATTATAACTGTAAACAGTGTGACAACTGGAATATACACAAGTATTACTATTATAAAATTAAGAAATACTCTGTCTGGCTGTAAATGTGATGCAAGGAATGAAATCTTTTTTGCTCTATTAACAAGACCAAGGATGGTCCTACACTCAATATTTGCATTTGTGCATCAAAATTTGGGGCAGGGCAGAATGTGGGAACTAGTGTCATAATATAAAATTCTCTCTACCTACCCTGCTATTCAAAAGATATTGTATGAAGCTAAAAAAATATATTATTGATAATACTATTATAATAACACACATTATAATAACTTGAATGATAGGGAATTCTATTCATCATTTGTAATGGCTGTTTTTGTATTTGAATTGCTGACATTAAATATATTCCAAATTGTAATTGGGCTGAAAGCACAAAGAAGGCTGCATGTAGTTATCTGTCAACTGCTAGATTCAGGTGGAACTTTAAATTCACTCTCAGTACCCAAAACATCCTTATCTACTTCTTTAAAATCAATATTTTGTTGCTTCATGGCTTTCTGAAATAGTAATATAATTAGTCACACACTATTCACATATTACATAATATTACATTTTTCAGCTTCACAATGCATCCTGCACATGACTAGGAACGCAGGAACCTACTCAACACCACACTTTCCTTGGACACCAGAGCGAAGAAATGAAAATATACATTAAAATAAATATTTAATTTCCTTGAGTATGGATCGAAACAACAACCAGTTGATTTTACAGTCACACTTGTCACACAGTGACTGGCGCCACAACTGGCCTCAGTGTTACATTATTCTATTTAATATTTTAAGAAACAGCATTGCTGCTTATGTATAAAACACAGAACTAACACAAAAATAATTAAGTAGGATTTATTTATTAATATAACAAAATTAAGATGGAAATATTCAAACTTTACCTTTACACACTCTTGATAAATTTTAAATATTCCAGCACACATCGAATCATCGTGATCACCTTTTAAGAAACGATCCGAAAACCAAGAGTTGAAACAATCATCATATTTTTTTTTTAATTCCGTACACTCCTCTCCTATGCTATTCATTCTAAATTTGACTACTATGTAACGAATATACAATGAATGATGTTGAAGGTTGTAAATAAAAGGAAACAATTGCGATTCCTTGTGTAAGTCGATAATTGATAAGGATAACCTATTTTGACAAATTATTTAAGACATTGGCATTTCATCAGGGCTGCCAATTATATAAAGATAGAAAATTATATAAAACGGTAGAAAGTGTACGCTATTATTACCTACGGGCTACGTAAGTACGTACCGTAAACGCTTTTCCGAAAAAATATGTACTGTCCTGGTTATAAATGGGGGGAATAGACACAAAACCAGGTAAGTTTTTATCATAATATAAAATTATTTTCATTAGTATTCTTAATTGGAGAACAAAATTATTATATTTGTAGGTAAAGGTAAAATAAAATAATTTAATTGTTGTACAATTTTCATTATTTAGAGTTACTAGACACGTAGTATGGGTTGATAGTAATGAGAACATTTGTGTAGAAACGAACAGAAAACAGAAAAACTCAAGTTACTTATACGGAGTGTTTTTGTTATCACCACTTTAAATGAAAGCACAGTTTTATTTAACTAGTCTATAAAAGCTTATTACAATTTAAACAAAAGTGATTTTGGCAAAAAATAAGTGTTTTTTTTAAACAAAATAATTAATAAAATTATTGTTATAAAATGAAATACCGGTTACTCGGTAAAGTTGAATGCTATTTAGGTTTATTATAAAAAAATAGGTAATTGTGTAAAAAAGAACGAATCGAATGAAAGTGGCAGATCTGCATTGTTTAGTAGTATTTTTTTAGTAGTAGAAGTAGTGTGGTAAAAATCGTGAAATAAATAAAAAAATCCTACGTCTAAACTGTTGACGAATCTTGATATTTTTTTTAAGATATGGGCCATCCATCCTGTATAACATTGTGATAGTACTTTTTACAAATATTTCTTGGTGTATATGTTCCCATAATGTAAATTTTTAAATGAACTTTATGAGGCCAGTCGTGGCACAGTGGCACAAAGTGTGACTATGAAATGGACTGGTTGTGGCCTGGGTCCCCACTCGAGGAAATTAAATATTTTATTACATTTATATTTTCTATAATATCTTCGCTCTGGTGACAAAGCGCGACGTTGAGATCCGCCACTCAACACGCAATGCCTCCAGAACTCGGTGGGGTGGGAAAGTGGGCAACGCAGTGTTTTTTTAACTAGGTTCCTTCTACCCTGCTGTGTGTGGGATACAGCGTGAAGTTGATTTTTTTTATTAACTTTACAGTAAACATTTTCAAATGGTATGTTATGCTTACGTGATTAACTTTTCATTTTATAATCTTTTGCCCAGAGAGTTCAGATAATCTTATGCACTATAAACAGTAAGATTGTACTAATGATCATTCAACTACAGATGTTGGTATAGGTCTTATAAAAACATATGTGAGGCTTGGGAAGGATCGCAAGATGCTCTTGGCGTGTTTTGTGATTTGTCCAAAGTCTTGGATTGCGTACAGCACTCAACATTGGTCATGAAGCTACACCACTACAGCATAAGAGTACGTGCAGTCTATCTTCTGACTTCTTATTTAGCTGACAGAGTTCATTGGGTTGATGTGAATGGTAAGAAATCTCCTGGTTCAGCAATCAGCATGGGTATTCCTTTCATTTCTCTTTTTAATATATATAAATGATTTACCGTATCTATTTGAAAACAACCATGAGGTATTATTTGTTGAGACTTCATTGGTTTTCAAAATAAAAAGACGACAAATCGTATTTGTAACGATGGATAACGATGTAAGCAATGTTCTCTGGAAAGTAGTACATTGGTTTAGTCTTAATATATTACTACTACTACTATTACTATTACTACTATTACTATTACTACTATTACTATACTATTGAATAGTAAAACAAAAACTAAATGTAGGGTTTTTAGAACACCTAACAGGAAAATTGTTAAAACCGATGTACTCTTGAATGATGAACCCATGTAGGTGGTGGATCCTGTCGATTCTTTGGTATTTCTCAGTATCATCGTAGACGTTGAGTTCAACGACGTTCAGTTCCAGAATACGGCAGAAAGTGGAGAACGGAGTGTCCTAACACCAGGTCCCCACTGCCTACCCTGCTGTGTGTGGGATACAGCGTGAGGCTGATTTGATTTGATTTTGACCATAGACTCCACATTACAATGGGGAACTCATATTGATGGATTGGCGAATAGACTTAACTTAGCAGCTTTCGCGGTCAATAAAATCGATTATTAACTGACGTGCAAACAGCTTCACTTGTTTACTTCAGCTACTTCCACAGTATTATGTCCTATGGGATTTTCTTTGTAGTAATGCAGCTGGTATTCAACCAATACTTGTCCTGCAGGAACGAGCTATTCGTGCAATCTATACCTTAGGCCACAAAGACTCCTTAAGGAAAAAGTTTAAAGAAAAAGTTTAGAGAAAGTTTCAATACAACTCACTTGCATCTAAATATTTTGAAAATGTTATATATGTTAAGAATAACATTCAAGATTTTACAAAAATTGGTGATTTTCAAAATATTAATACCAGAGATGTACTACTTATACTTCCTTAGGGGTACTTCAATAGGGGTTCTTTATATATCTTAAGTCAAAAAATGATTCTACCACTACGTTTTACTGCACCTACATTTTCAGTGTCTCGACCATATTTTTTAAAGATACACAGATATTAAAATATAATTAGAGTTGTACATATTACATTATTATCTGTACTTTGTGACTTGTGCTGTGATTAATGTCATAATATTGTATTTTTAGGTTATACCAACATATGATAGTGTTATGATTTTACTTTAACCGTTAGCATAAAATATTAGATAAAAGAAAATGAGTGAAAATATATTACAGGATAACCGGTTTGTCAAATATCTTAATGATCCTCGTTATAAGCAAATACCTAAACATGAACGAAAGGTGAAGATTGATAAAAGATTTGAATCTATGTTTAATGATGAAAAATTTAAAGTAAAATATACGGTTGATAAACGCGGAAGGCCAATAAACGAGACATCAACAGAAAATTTACGTAGATATTATGATTTGGATGAGTCTGACGACGACTCAGATGCTGAAGAAGTTGAATCCGAAGCGGGTTCAGACTCCTGTAACCGAAATCAAAAACATGACATTATTGATGAAGAAAGTCCTGGTCGTTTTGTTAAAAGAATTTCCACCAAGGATGATGATAATGTAAAGGAAATATCTAATGAGACAATCAAATTTAAAAATGATAAATTAGTGCGTGGAAATCTAGATAAGAAAATAAAAAATAGACTATTGGACTTAGATATTGATTATGCTCGTGGTGAAGGTATATATGAGCTTTATGAATTAACAATGATAAAGACACTAGCAAGTTATGAATGCATATATTCTAATTTATTTCAGGTACTGTACTGTCAGACTCATCTAGTGATGAAGAGAGCAGTGAAGAAGGAGAAGATAGTGAATTAGAGCATGAATGGGGTGAATTAGACGCCGATGCTGAGACTACAGATGAATCAACTAGAAGGTAATATTCCAATACATATATATATATCCAAATACATAAAAAATAATTACTAACTATTAAAAAAAGTTAAAGTAAAGGTTTTAGTTGGGTTTAGTTAAAAATAGTAGTATGTACATAAAATAATTTTTAACCCCCAAATTAGCTTATGTTATAATTCACTTATTAATTATAATTCTTTCCCTTGAGTAGGTATCAAACCCACAACCATTCACAACCTAATGTAACCCCTGTGCTCCAATGGCCTCAAACTCTAATATCTTTTTTTATATTTGTGAAATAGTTTAGCTAATTCATTCTGTAGTAATATGCTTTAAAATATATTAGACTTATTAATGTGGTAGTAAATATTTTAATTACAAATGTAAATTTAATTATTTATCTTGCATCTTAGAAATCTAAACTCATCAATTTGAAGTGTAAAAGTAGGACTGAGGTTCAAAATAGGAAATCTGGTGTGGAAGAGATGAATTTAAATAGAAAGCAGATTCACACTTTTTTAATGTACCAGGGCAGGATACCTAGTGTTATGAATCTTCACTCCCCACTTTGACTAAAAAGGAGGGTTATGATTTTGATCTGTATGTATGTATGTGGATATGGATGTTCATCTGTTCCCTCCTAACTTCTAAACTAGTTATCGTAATTAGACAAATGAGGTATCTTTAAAAGCCTCTTGATCATCTGCTAGTTATAGGCAACATAAAATATAAGCCATATTAAATTAACTACAGTACCCTTTAGGAGACTTAAAGTCAAGAACTAAAAAAAATCTTTGTGGTGTTATGTGGGGTATCCTGCCTACTACTACCAACTTATAATCATATTTTTATATTCATATATTACACGTATAATAATCAAATATTACACTTTATGTAATTTATTATGTTGTGATTCAGTGAGTCAGCCTCTGATTATAAACACTACAATTGTGTTTTCTATTTTACTTGAGTGAATACATCATTTCAATTTTCTCGCTTTGCTTAAAAGACAAAGCAAGGTGATGAGTTCTGCCACTCAATACTTCACAAATTGGATGGTATGTGGATCCATTGTGAAGCTATAATAAAATATTTCACCAAGAAAAACTATGGATGTAATGAGAAAACATTGTTAAATTTTGATGATTAATATTATAGGATAGCAATCTGTAACATGGACTGGGATAACATAAAGGCAACAGATCTGATGGTACTACTGAGTTCATTTTTACCTCCTGGTGGTGCAATATATAATGTAACTGTAAGTATTATTTGAAAAATCTGAATTTTGAATTACTTATCTTTTTAATTTTGAGCAATAATTTATTAAATTACTATGATAGCATTTTTTCCTTATAAATATAATATAGATAGATATTTTCAATTGATCCGTACATACACACACACACAGTGGGCATGGTGCTCTTTAGCAGAGCAAGGAAATGAAAATATTTAATATTATATTTCCTTGAGTGCACAGTTGCACAACTGCACATCATAGGTAATCATGATTTTATATATTAATATTTTGATAAATTAATTGTAGTAACTGTGTTTAAGATTTATCCATCTGAATATGGTTTAAAAAGAATACAAGAAGAAGAAATCAAAGGGCCTATTGAGTTAACTGCAAAGTCTGAGGACACAATCTCTGATGATGGTGGCAATGAAGAAGGTAACTGAGACAGAGGCCACTATAACATATTATTTAAATATTTATTATTTACCATTAGTCCCATGATGGCCATCGTAGTAGGTTCAATCTCTTTTCAGGGGTATGAATATTATCATAAAAATTTTAAAGTTAAATTGAAAAAACTTGAAAAAAAAAAAGAGTACTAAAATTTTAAAAACACAAAAAGAATCTATTTGTTATTTTATCACAACCAATCTGCTGACTTTAAGTGATGTTGGGTCATTATTTAATAACTACAATTTGATAGTAGGAAGTCGTTTTGTGTGAAGGTTCACATATCTTTATAACTGTATTACTTTATAGACACAAAAAAGAAAATTCAATTGTAAAAAGAGTTTCTCGTTTATAAATACACACTGATGTGACAGGAGCATAATAATGTGACTGTAGCGCGACTGTTGTGGGTTCGATCCCTACTTGGGAGAATGAATTGATGAATATTATTTATTAATATTTTCTTTTCTTCAGTCTGGCACCAAGGCACAATCCCGACGTTGAGTTCCACCTTTCTATACGCAATGCTTCGAAAAATTCGGCGACAGTGCGGAACGGAGTGTCTGAACTAGGTTCCCTCTGCATTCCCTGTTATATGACGGATACAGCATACAGTTGATTTTGCTGAGATTTGTTTAAACACACACATCGAAAATTTTGACTTTATTGTCGGACTTCTCTTTCAATATAAAGATTTTCTTTTATTTTCTCTAACTCTGTGTACAAAGATATTCATGTATTCGTATTATATTTAAAAGGTTCTTCGTATCATATGGAAAAACTGCGTCGGTATCAGTTGAACAGACTTAGATACTACTATGCAGTAGTGGAATGTGACTCAGTTACTACAGCGGACAAGCTGTACAGTGAATGCGACGGCATGGAATATGAAAGTAGTGCTACCAAGCTGGATATGCGGTTTATACCTGACGACGTTACATTTGAACAGGTGAATAGGCTTATATTCCCTGAAAAAGTAGGATCTGTTTCGTTTTAATCGGTTCAAAAATAAAAAATATACTTTAATATATTCAATTAAACAAAAATCTTAAAAAATAATTTATTACATTAAATTGGCTGATATTTTCAATGTTTTATACATATATATATATATAATTTCAGGAGCCACGTGAAACTTGCAACAAGCTGCCAGATCTGACTAAGTATAAACCGCGGTTGTTTACGACGACGGCGTTGCAACAAGCCAAAGTGGATCTCACGTGGGACGCCACCAACCCCAACCGGACTGAACTTATAAAAAGTGCCCTCGATGGCAAAATTGATGATTTGGATTTGAAAGAGTATCTTGCTTCTAGTAGCGAAGGTAATTATAGCATTGATGTCATCAGGCTCAGCAACTGTAATTGAAACTATCTACTACTAACTACAATAGTATATGTTGAATATAAGCGGACTCTATATGATATTTTAGTTTTGTTTTATTTTATACTTAATTAGAAAACGTTTCCTAAGTGTGGAATAACACTTAAAAAAATATTTTATTTTATCTAAAATTAAATAAAGAACTTGGAAGTTGTATCTACTTTAAATTTCAGATCAGAAATGTGACATTCATAACATCCCTCTATTGTAAGTACTTTATATAAAAAGATAGTAAAATAAAAAAATACTTGATAATTTGCGAAATGAAATTCTATTAATAGTACAACAATATATTTTTCAAAATATACATCTATCATATTGTTAGTTTTCAATGGTTTGGAGGTCAATTTAGGACTCAAATGTCAAACAATGTCACCCTTAGCCGACCCCCCAAGCTGTCTATCCTACACAGCTAAAGATCTACTATCAAGACACTCCGTCCTCCATTTTGCCGAGTTACAATTATATTATTATAATATTTAATAATAATAATATTATATAAAAAAATCTTTTACAGATGAAAGTGTAGAAGAACAAGAAGAAAAGTCAGATAATGAAGAAGAAGATCCCATACAAAAATATAAATTACTACTCGAAGATATAGAGAAAAAAGAACAGAAGAAAGGAAATAAAGATATGGAAATGGAAATCACATGGGGTCTGGGGGCCAAGGACAGAGC
Source organism: Heliconius congener (assembly GCA_018230605.1). Classification (NCBI taxonomy): domain Eukaryota; kingdom Metazoa; phylum Arthropoda; class Insecta; order Lepidoptera; family Nymphalidae; genus Heliconius; species Heliconius congener. The sequence goes on from DWAO01005600.1 coordinate 9,911, forward strand.
GGAAGAGCTGGTCAAAAAGAAAATTAATGAAGGTAATTTAATTGCTGTCTATAGCTATCTGCTACCTGTAGATTTAAAGATTAATAAAAGAAAGAGAAGAAAAATAAGTTAATTTTGATAGGATTCTAATCATACTAACATTTTATTCTAATAATTTTTCAGATGATAAAGATTTGACACCTTTCGAAAAATTGTTGCAAAAGAAAAAAGACAAGAAAAAACAAAGAAAAATGAAAATGAAAGAACTTAAAGAAGACAAAGATTTAGAGTCCGCTAATGGTTCTTCTGACGAAATACCCTCAGATATTGATATGAATGATCCATATTTCGCAGAAGAGCTTAACAAACCAGAGTTTAAAAACAAAATGAATAAGAAAAAGATATCTAAAACGAAAGACAGTAATGAATCAGAAGAGGATGAAAAGAAGAAAGCTGAATTAGAATTACTTTTAGACGATGACGATGGTAAGGAGCATTTCAGTCTCAAAAAGATACAAGACGCCGAAAATGTTTCAAAGAAGTCAAAGCGAAAAAAGAAACTTAAAGAAAAGATGAGAGAACAAAAATCAGTAATTCAAGATTTCGAAATAAATGTAAACGATCAAAGATTTGCTGCATTGTATGACTCGCATCACTACAACATCGACCCTACTGATCCAAACTTCAAGAAAACTAAGAACATGGAAAGACTCATTCAAGAGAAATTAAAACGGAGGCCTTCAGAAAAACTCCATGAAGAGAATGCACCAAAAAAATCTAAAGAAGACACTGAGTTAAATGTTTTAGTTAAAAATCTTAAAAGAAAAACTAAAAATATAATAAATAAATAATTTGTCAGGCTCTCCTTGTTTTATATTGTGTTTATTTCAACAAACTAGTAAATTAATTTAAACCAGTTACACGCTGTATCCCGCACACAGCAGGGTAGGCAGAGGGAACCTAGTGTTAAGATACTCCGTTCCCCACTTTTTGCCGATTTCTGGAGGTATTGCGTGGTGAGTGGCGGAACTCATCGCCGCGCTTTGCCTCGAAACCCGAGCGAAGAAATGAAAATATAAATGTAAATAAATATTTAATTTCCTCGAGTCGGGTTAGATAGAATCCACAACGAGTCAATTTTACAGTCCCACTTTGTACCAATGTGCCTGGACTGTACTGACTAGTACATGTTTTTAAATGTAATTTTTATATGACATTTAAATGTCATAATGTTTGTATCTATTTTCTATAATACTATATAAATTATTTTTTGACAAAAAAAACCATATTAAGTAATTGATGGCTTCTAATATGATTTTCTTACTACATTATCGTTATTTCTATTATAAGGATTTTTTTATGATTTATTAAGATAACCTTCACTAACAATTCAATGTTGTTGACTATATTGTTTGTAATATTGACTGCTTTAAAAATATTTAATTTATCAACAGTCATATAATCAAGACGTTTCGAATGTTATTCTTTAGCCAAGAATCTTAAGTAAATCGGTTCATTACTTTCGGAGATAAGCGTACATACAGACAGACAAAAAATTAAAAAATATATTTTTGATTTCTATTATTCTTTCTAAGTGTCCCTTTATCTATTTCAGTAATAATACTAAATGTAGAGACAAAATATTTTTACTGTTTTATTAATATAGAGATTAAAATTTGCGAGGCCAGTCGTGGCGCAGTGGCACAAAGTGTGACTGTAAAACCGACTGGTTGT
>DWAO01005601.1:0-11623 GCA_018230605.1 Heliconius congener
TATATATATATATATATATATATATATATATATATATATATATATGTATTTTATTTCGCAATTTAGATCCAATATTTTATTTTAATGTCCTACTCATGCATTTGATTATACGGATGTAAGTACAATAATTAGTCCGGTTAATCGGGTTCCTACTATATATTAAAAAAAAACATTGACAGACAGACGTTTTCAAATCCCAATAGCTATATAATAATAATATTTTAAGCATTAAAATTATTAATAAACAAAAATGAGCATTTCAAGAATTCTAACGTTCCGTTCCTTCCCTGTATACGACACAAATTTTCCATATAATTACTTAGAATAGCGTTGTAGCTATAACACTGCTCTAAATAAAGTGGCATAAGTCAAAAATATATTTATATAATATATATATATAATATATATGAGATTTTTTTTTTAAATTCTTAAATGCAAGTTTGGTGAGAAAATACATTTTAAAAAATTGTATTTACATGGAGGAGTAATTGCATTGTATGTTACATGGAGGAACTTTAAGTAACTCATTCGATTGTGTGAGAATCGAATCCACATTACTTTACGTGTGATAGATTATAAAAAAATACTTAATACAAAGTGCAACTTTAATATTTTTAAGTTAGACCACTTTACTTAAAACAGTACAAAATCGTAGCACGTTAGCTAATGTTTATGCTTTTCGCTCAAGTCCAAGCAGATTCGATAGAAATAGCTCAAACCAAGCCAATTACAAATGTCTATCTACATGAGATCTAGGTTTATAAATTCCCACATTTGTTGACGTCGTAAGTCCACAGATAAAGAAAAATAATAGAATATTGAAGTAAAATATTATATCTAAGATGCAAATGTTTCAAATTGGCACGAGTGCAGAGTAGCAGAGCTATGAATCTTCTCTTTGATAGTATTAAAATTGAAGTATATTTTTTACTTTTATTTTTTTTAACACATGACTCAAAATAATATGATTAATTATTTATTATTTTTCTGTATCCATTATATACGCTATTACCATCCTTATCCTAAACAAGGTTAAAAATAGCCTACGATCCGTCTAAGAAGTAGCAAGCAAGCCAATATGAACAATTTTTTTACACATTTTCTTTATATAAAAATATTTTTCGACTGTTACTTGCTTTCTTCTGTCATTATTACATTAAATTATATCTCAAACAACTGTGATACAAGCAGGTAAAAATTAAGGCATTGAAGATATTTTTTTTCTTTTCCAAAAAACTTTTTTTTGTGAAATTTATTTGGTAAATTTTTCAACAACTTTATATAATCAATTATGAACACTGCGATTAAATGATGAATGATCAACGCAGCCTGACTTAAAAATTGCCTTTTCATTTCTTCCCCACTTATCAATCAATATTTAATTTACCAATTCATCGGTTAAATCAATTAAAAACAACTAATGTTATAACATTACTCCAACTCTTTATCTCCTACAAAAAAAGCAGAGGGAATATAATATTAAGACATATATCCTTAATTTTCTAACTAAAAAGTCAGTAAATCCATTAATTGAATATTAACCAATTAATTGAACACAAATTATTAAAGCCGATGAATTGGTTGTATTCTACGAGTGGTTTTCAACCTGTGTTCAGTGTCACGGTGTCTGCTGTCACGTCTCACACCTGACGTTATGTTTGTCTATTCGTCACACATTCTGTGCTTCGTCACAGTCTATGCCCGGAACCTGTGGAAAAATAAAAAAAAATATTATGTTTATTCTATTATTTATTGTATCTGTATTTCTAATGAATGATAATATATATGTGTTCGTTTAAACATATGTGTTTCTACAAAATTACCGTTTTTTAAAAAAAATATGTGTAGCAATTATTTCTATTTCTTTTTTCAAACTAAATAAAACTAAAGACTAATGATTGATAATAAAAGCAAAAAAAACAACAATGGCACAAGTACCGAAAAAAATAAAATAAAAAGAAATCATAACTATTTATATGCAAAAACACACCTACCTACCTGAATTTTAGTTTTATACATGGTCGTAAATATAAGCAATTTATAAATATGCAACTAAAAATAATTGAAGATGCTATCACTGTCAAACAAATTTATATATTATTACGTTTACCTCGCAAGCAGCGTTTGAAACTGGGCGTGAAAGAAACAGAAGAAGAAATAGCAAATTATATATACAAATAATAATATAGTCTTTAATATAACACTGACTAAACTGACATTTCAATAAAATATTCTATCTAAGTGTTTCATACTTTCAATTGGATTTTATTGCGGTTTCGTCCGCGTGGTCAACGTTGTGTATGTCACATGTCACATGCCATGACACAAGTACGTCTAAGTAAGGGAATAAGTCTACCCGCAGGTACAGTGATTTAAATTAAAACAATTAACGTCATGTAATAATCTATAAAGAAAAAAAATATAAATATACAAAAATGTTTTTCTTCAATTTTATCAAGTAGTTCCTGAGATTAGAGCGCTCAACCAAACTAACTCTTAAACTTTAAAATATTAGTAGAGAGATATTTCTTTTATTTTATATATAGAAAATTAATCCAAAATAAATAGAAAAAAAGAAGTAACGTGTTAATTAATAATTCTTAAATTAAAATTTAGTAAGAAGCCTATGATAGAATTGCAAGCCAAGTTCAGAATACAAAAGCAAAGCAAACTCTTTTAGTCATTATAGTGACTGAAAATACTGACAACATTCGTGCTAACAGTAATTACAGAAGTAAGGCCGCACAGTGCTGTAATTATACGTCGCGTAGAAAATGTATGTTTCAAGGAGTGCCCATCATCAGATTTGTTTTATTTTCAGTTTGATATGATGTAGTATCACATTCAACCGTTCAACATTATGTAACATCGATTAAAGTAGAAAAAATATTTTTAAATTTTTTATCACTTCAATAATTTAAATGGAACTATTTTAACGGGTAGACTGGTCTACCCGCGACCACGGACTACTGCAAAGTGTTTAAAACGTCGGGTTTCCTAAAATGTATAAAAATATAAAATATACGCGATTAATCCGGTTAAAATAGTTTCATTTAAAATGTGTAATAATCGTGAAAATCAAAGAATTTATTACTTTCCAATAATTTTTAACCGCACCTATTACATATTTGAAATCTTGAGAAAAAAACATCGATTTGCATAGGTTTTAATTATTTTTTTCAAGAAGTATTATCTAATCTAGCTTCACGCTGTATCCCTAGTGGGGTAGTCAGGGAGCGCCAAACGCATCTCTGCATACCTCTTTCGCCTCGTCCACTGCCATCAACTTCTTCATACATCCTGGGGTCCTCACGGTTTTTACGTGACCTTCTTCCAGTATTTTTGATACTGTGTGTTTAAAGGTCAACCGAGGTCTCCACCTACCTCTCTTATTTTTCCTTGATAAAGCTTTTTTGCCATTCTTTCATCACTCATTGGTTCTACGTGCTCAAACTAGCTGAGCACGTTCTTCTTCCTTCTCACCGTGACGTTCTCCATAGTACCTGCCATTCCGTGTATCTATTTATTGGGGATTCGTTCAGCTAAGCTGACTCCGCATATCCTACGAAGTGTCCCCGGCTTATCCGTGCGGCCAAAGTAAGAATGGCAACACGCATGGGACGACTTGACCGAAGTAGTGGCTTTATGCCACTGCGTTTCGCATCAGGTAGGTAGGTGTGTTTTTAAGGGAGGGCGTAAGTTTCCGTCGTCTTGCCAGTTTTGAAGGTCAGGACCTGTCAACTATCTGGCTCCGTGATATCCTGCGATTTTAATGCACACAATGCCAGTTGGCTTGGATCACGCACCACCGAACTCCACCACCACGGGGTGGGCCGTATTAGACCTCGTTACGGCAAATAGATTGTCTCAATTGGCGAGTCCCGGACGGACCTTGTTGGACCTTGGATGGGATGCGTACATTTTACTCATCTTATCCCGGGGGGCCGGTTTGCTTCTCTTCCGATGATCCTAGTGCCTGTGCCGCTGATGATGCCGACGGGGTTTTACAGGGTATGGAACTATATGTTACTAGCACTGTAGTTCCAATCGGTGGCAAGTCACAACCTGGGTTTGATACGTGTTGCAAACTTGCTGCCCTTAGCAAACGCGAGGCATATGAAATGCCGAGGCCTTAGTTACTAAGGATCCGATCCGGATTTTGGGATCCGGATACCAAAAGGGAGCATAACCGATCCTCTAGGTACTTTAAGTAGCAAATTCCCAGAGCAAGGTCGGAGCATATCGCCAAAATAGGCGAGAAGCCTGAGACCTACCTGTCCGGAACTCATCAGCTTTGGGCACTCTCAAAGGCGGCACTTGGTAACTTTAACCAGCCTTCGCTTCAGTCCTTAAGCACAGGAAATGACATCTTGGTCCATATGGTAAAAGATTGGTGTCGCGTTGCCTGACTAAGACGAGGATCTAACGGTGGGAAAGGTTGAACCTGACGAGGATCCGGGGAAAAGGGCTAATCTATTGTCGCCCTGTGGCAGCGGGCGGTAGCGCAGTTGACAAAAAAATATGAAAATCCCTACTTACCAACAGCACTATAAACGGGGGCAGGCAGCTCCTCCTTCCCCTCCTTGCTGGGTCTGAAGCGCCTCGCCCTCGCCGCGTTGTGTGGGGGAGGGCCGGTGGGTGGAGGTGGCGGGGGAGGAGAACCTGACGATGAGGAGGATCCGAGAGGAGGGGGGGAGCCTGTGGTCGCACTGCGGCAGCGGTTAGTTGCGCTGTTGGTGGGGAAAATATATATATTTAAGTATACTACAGAACGAACTGATATTGACAACTTGATTTTAAGTTGTATAATAAAGGTAGTGTGTTTCATTTTCATTTAATTTAAAGTATTTGTAATACATTACATGAAAAAATATTTCTTTCATCATTAATTTTCTTATATTTTTACATACACGAAACATCCGCTATGATATGACGTCATACTATCTTGTAAACAAAGTGTCAACTGATCATAAAACCTTTGTACACAGGTTATTACCGATATTTATGAATTTGTTTAACATGACCAACTGGCGTCACAGCTGAGCAACATGGTGTCTAGTATTTTCGTCAAAATTGCGCAAAATTTTAATATATAAAATTTAAGTGTGCCTGTAGACACGATGGTTGTGAGTTCGATTCTCACTCGGGACAACGCAATATTTAATATTTTAATTTATCTACTTTGACAACGAGACGTTGAGTAACGTTAACGCGGCGTTGAGTTCTGTCATTCAACATATCTTTATCTAAGTAAGCAAAAAAGTATATGCATTTATGTTTGTAGTCTCACCTAGTTTGTGGCGGTTGATGGCGATGTCTGGGTCTCGCGAATCGCAGGTTCAGTTCCCGTGCAGGATCCAATGCATATTTGTCGTTGGCGTTCTGCCTCCTTCTTCTTAATGCTAAGGAAATAGCAACAATATTTTTAATTAAAAAGTGAGTATCTTGGGTTTAGTTTCTAATATTTAAAGGAATGTTTTATTAATATGATCTATTCTAACAATTTCTATACTAGGTATGCTGTCGGTTTAACTCTACGCAATATTTAAAACATCTCACATGGCGCATCATTTTCCGTCTGAGGAGATCGGGTGACAGAAGAACACTTTCCCATTTATTGATGAGGTTCCAGTTTTTCAACCGATACCCAATACTCTAGGCTAGTTAAATATTCAATATTTAACCAGCCTGGGGGAGAAGCGAGAGGTGCAGGAGGAAAGAGAGGAAGTGTGAGGCAAGGTATGTGGTGTTGAAGGAGAGGAAGGGAATCTAAATATGCTATCAATTGAACTCTATATGATATATATAGTCACTCACCCGGTGTAAGGTCCCCCGGCTGAGGCGCATCTGGCGACAGGGGAGGATCCCCGCTCCACGACGCACATTTCGCTAGCCTGTGCGCCCCTTGCATGCCTCCCCCTCCCCCTCCCCCGGAAGGGAGTGGGGGGTGCAGGGGTGGAGCGGGAAGAGCGTGCTGCGGTAGCGGGATGCGTGATGTGCTGCTGGTTGATCTCTGCAAATGCAAGTGTTACTAAATATAATTATTATTTTAGGTAAAAATCATCCTATTAATTGTTATGATACATTTATGTATACAAGAAAACCACAATCAATTGACGCCTACAATATATAGCTCTAGCGACGCGTATATCACTTTTTACAAAAGTGCATATTGTCAAACATATATTTATATATTTTTTATATATAATTTAAAAAAATATTAGCATTCTGAAATCCTCTATACAAATTAGCAAATTTTATAATCGCCCTTCCGTATTTTCATAAAAAGGGGTACAAATATTTTGCTTTACGTTATTTACGTATATATCGATTTTTAATAGAAGTTTATAATTATCGTTTACTTGCACGTACATCTCTCAAACTGTGCGAGTCCCCGCCGGCGCAGTGCTCGCGGCGCGCGGGCGTGCTTCTGGAAGTACAAAGCATACAGACAAATGCATGCACGGCTCAAAGGACCGCGCCTGTTGTGGACCGTCCAAGCGCTCTGTCCACTAAGTCATGCGTCATCAAGCTACGTCAACATTCAGGGGCACCATCCATAACGGTTCCAAAAGTCGCAGGTTTTAATCGCTACGTAAATTTTTTTATGTTCTCTAAAATATTTATCTTTTTTAAGCATGGAATAACATTTTAAAAGTGTCAATATATAAGTTTCACGCTATATCTGCTATTTATGGGTATACAACTCCTAGTGTAATTAATAAACTTTTCCAATTTCTTTTCATTCTCACAAGAATTCAAGACATTGTGTGTAACGGAGCTCAACGCAGCACTATACGATAGAAAGGAGTCAGAAAAGAAGAAAAGGTAAAATATTAATGATATATATGATGTTTTTATTAAAGTAAAGATAGTAGTCAAACAAAATCCGGCTCGAAGGTTCAATTCTTAAAAAATAGAATCAGAGAGAGGTAACGAGGCAAAGCGCGCCATCGAGTTCCATCACTCAACACACAATGCCTCCAGAATTCGAACGAAAGTGAGGAACAGAAGCATCTTAATGGGAACAAAGTGTCTTAACTGTTCCTCTATTACCTCTGCCTAGAGAATAGATAATTTAAGTTATTTAATTTCATTCTGCTAAGTGCGAGATACAGCGTGAAGCTGATTAATTTTTTATTTTAAGTAATTTAAATAATCCCAAGATAATTTTACATAAATGTGAAAATTTTAAAATATTTTATATAAATTAAGTTATAATTAGTTTGTATCAAAACATTTTACTGTGTTTTTTTTTAAATGTTACCTATCAGGTATAGCATCTAAGCGGGTCCTCTCCACCGCAGGACTCTGGCTTTTTTCTCCGCTCCTCGTGGAAGACCTCGTGGGAGACACAATTACAGATTAAAAAGGAACAAGGAACATACATACATACATTGCATCGAAACTATTAGTCTACACCCTGTTCACGAATGCATGAGATAAAAGATAAATAAATCAAATAAAGTTATTTTATAGGTCACGATTGACATAATATATTAAGTAGATAAAAATATCTATAGATTTGTGGATGTAAATAATATTATTGAAAGATGTCTTTAGATCTTATTAGTTAATAATAATATATATCGATTTCATCTTCGATCAACTATATACTAGATCAAGGATTACAGTCTAAAAAACGGCTCGAGAAATAAGAGCACAAAAAGCGTTGTGTTCTTATCTGATTTTAGTATGGTCCAAATTTAGCCAACGACACTTTATATTATAATTTTCCATTTTTCGATTATGATGAGAAGGAAACGTCTTTGTTAGGTTTTGATTATTCTTTGCAAGTAAAATTTTATATTTTTATTTTGAATGTTAGTATAAATATATATAACTTATGTAAATAAAATGAAATTCTAAAATAACGCGAAATAATACAAAAACACACATTATCTAAAATAGAGACTATAAAAATATAACCATTTTATTTAGGTGGTAGTCGAGTATCTTGACTACCATCATACCATAGTCTATGAGACTACCACGTCAGTCGCAGAGAGTTAAAAACAGTTGAAAGAAAAAATATTTTTTAAATATCGCGGAGTAAAATGTATTATATCCGTTACGCGCCGGTCGAAACTAAGCCTTAACGCACTGTTATAAAGTTGGGTGTTATTGAAATGATCTTATGTCATAAGTGTGAATGTCTGCTATATAGGGGTATACAGATCACTTTTAGTAACGAACACTATAATCATAAACAACTATTGTCATCACATTTAAATGTGCTTTAAAGCCATGAAAATTGGAATAATTAAATTTCAAATGTAAGACTGTTTCTCTATTCATCTCACTTTACAGTATCATTAATGGTAAATTATTATATACTTAATTTTTCATAATGTTTAAATATTTGACATGTAAAAACCAACCAAAAAGCCAACTTGCTCTCAAATTTGAGACGCATTTTAATACTAAAAAAATAAACTAGTGTTAGCGAACTCGTGTAAAAGAGGGTAGATGTTGGTGAAAGACTATAAAAGCAGTGGAATTGTTATTAGGTGATACATATCCCTTATTGCAATTACATAGTATCCCTTTCCAAATAGTTTAGAAACATATAGAGAATAAAAGTGTTAACCCCTTCCGATTTCTAACACTACTATAATAAATTATAGAGCACAGGTACTACGGGCATGTTTCAATAAAATTGGATGTTTTGTCATCGGTCAGATAATATCCGCCATTTTAACTGTCGTTCAACCAAAACATAAGACAGTACTGTTGTGACTCCGATATTACTTCTGTTGTTTTTATTAAGTTTCCTGTTTTGTTAAGTATAAAATTGTTTTCTGATTATTTTGTTTTTGTTATTGTAAACCATGAGTAAACCTGGATTAAATTGAAAATAAATTTAAAAGTTACATAAAAATGTTAAAACCAGTATTTTTTGTTTACATTTTGTCTCATGCCAACATGATAATATTAATGTACTATAAATCCTCAATTAATGTACTATAAAACACAAAAATATTGCTCCGGGCCTTAAAATGTCAATTAAAGAAGCTCTTCAGCATTATAATTATATAAGTATGTGTGTAAGTGTTTGAGCAAATACCGTTTATCTCTCTGATGTTCAGTGGCGTCGTAGTAGACGGAGGCCTCCTCGTGGTTGAGTCTTACTTCTCCACCGCTGACCACCGAGTGGATTCTTACTAGAAATAAAATAAATATATAATAATTGAGGCTGTCGTGGCTGAAACTCTGGTAACGAGGCAAAGCGCGGCGTTGAGTCCCGCCACTCAACACACATAGACGCAACGTGAGTCAAAGTGCGAAACTCTCGAACTCGCTTGCGAAACGTGTTCATATATTTTTTTCAAACCATTTGATGTATTGGGTTGTCAGTCCGAGCTAACTAAATACACCACCGCAGGTCCTAAACGGTGCACTTATACGGTTATAACGGTCCGTTGTAGTACCCACGTGAGTCAAAATGACCCCAATTTGATATCGATTGTTTTACATGACATCGTCTCGAGCGTTGGAAGAATTAGAAATTGAAAATGTATTTAATGAAAAGTGACAAATTGTTGGTGACGTATATCTTTTTACAAATCTGGCTCTGGAAAACTAGTGACGATTGAATTTTTCATAACATCCTTACATTGAAAGTAAGGATGTTATGCATTCTAAAATTTAAAAAGCCTCTAAATATACGGGAATGTATGAAACAGTTGAGCATTACATTGGCGAAAATATGGATGGGGATAAACTTCCATTTATAATATGAGGCTGAATCTACAATGAAATATATTATACAAAATTGTTTTGTTGAAATTTTAGTACAAGTAGAAACCCTGAAACTCTTGTAAAAAATATAGTGCTTACCGTCTACTAGCGACTCAACCGCGGCTTCGCCCGCTTAAACTTATTCTTATAATATGTTATGTTTACATACAGTGTATTAGTGTGTAATGTATTAGCTAACTGTAAAGTTTCATCAAAATCAATTAAGTGGTTTTTTCGTCAAAGTGGAACAAACATCCATCCTCACATATTTTTACATTTACATATAATATTAGTTAACATGTTACCTGTATTCCCAGTGTGGAGGGGCGAAGCACTATCCGGGGGCCGTACTCGTATTTCCAGGCGGCTGGAAACAGTGGCCTCGGCGGGGGGCTTCGGTGGCGGCTCCGACGACGTCGTCGAACGGGATATGCTCTAAAAGTATGTACCATTATATTATATATATGTATACAGAAATAGCTTCACTCTGTATCCCGCACATAGTAAGGTAGGCAGGGGGACCGAGTGAAAACACACTCCGTTACTCAATTTATACAGGAAATGCTTTATTAAAATTTTGATGAAATATTTTTCTATTTTTGTATAGCGTAAGCGTAGCGTAAAAAATATACTTTTTTTGTTATAATACAAGTACATTTTAAAAAAAAAATTGCGAGCATATGATTTGTATTACAAATAAATTTATTTATATAAACAGTATAAATTATTAGAAAATATAAGTATATAATAACTAGAATTATAGTGTTGGATAAAAATATATTCTAAGAGTCTACACCGATCATGTATGTATATAGTATACATTTATATATAATAGATATTTTATTACTACAGGTATGTTAGGACCTTATAACGATCAAAGAAGAAGAAAGAAAAAGAAAACAAAAAGTGAAAGTATACACTTTTATTTCTTGTAAATATGTACATTTCTTTATATAACTTATTGATTACTGAAGAGATCTGTAGGGGCGAAGTCCTAAGGCGTCGGGCCTTCGCTGTCACCTCGGGACTTGAGAAAAATTCATATTTTTTAAATTTAATTTAAGTAACTTTGTTACTATCACTATACTATACTATAGTATTAGTATTTTTAATTATAAATCGATATATTAGTATCTTTTTTATTTTTTTTTTATTGGTATTATATTAACAGTTGTTTTTATTTACGTTGTGTTTATTTTAAGAAACTATTTGAAATAATCTAGCGTATCTAAGTATATAGTAAATATAAGTTATTAAGGAAAAAAAAAATATTCCAAATTTTACACATATTTCTAGTTATGGCAGTAAGCAGGGAAAACCTAGTGATATATTATTAACCATTTATTAATATATTTAGAGACGTAGATACACAATGTGCACAGCAAACTAAAAAAAATAATTTTTTTTTTTAGTCTGCTGTGGTAGACGAAGTGTCTCGTTAAATTTTGCCACTCTCTCAAGCTCTCTGTCACTCACTCACACACCAACGGGCAGGCCAGAGGCGCGCCGAAAGGGTGGGCGAGGCGACATCGCGCGCGTGCCCCGTCTCTCTCTCTCTCTCTTACTCACACACCAACAATCATTGGCAGGTTGGGGAGGCACTAAGGGGCGGGAGAAGCCTTGTCGCACGGGTGCACCGCTCTCTCTCTCTCTCTCTCTCTCTCGCTCTATATCTCTCTCTTTCTTTCGCATTCCGTCTCTCTCTCACTCGGGCGGGGCGGTGTCGCTCTCCGTCTCTCTCTCTCACTCACACACCACACTCACGGGCAGGCTGGAGGCGCGCCGGGGGGCGGGCGGGGCGGTGTCGCTCTCCGTCTCTCTCTCTCACTCACACACCACACTCACGGGCAGGCTGGAGGCGCGCCGGGGGGCGGGCGGGGCG
>DWAO01005602.1:0-11622 GCA_018230605.1 Heliconius congener
CAGTAAATTTATATTTTCATTTCTTCGCTCTGGTGTCGAGGCAGAGCGCGGCGTTGAGTTCTACCACTCCACGTGCAATGCCTTCAAAATTCGGCAAAAAGTGGGGAACGGAGTGTCTTAAAACTAGGTTCCCTACCCTGCTGTGTGCGGGATACAGCGTGAAGCTAATTTATTTTATTTTTATTCTTGTGTCAGGCAAAAACTCGGTGTTGAGTTCCGCCACACGCCATTGCACACTCGCAATGCCTCGAAATAAGGAACGGATTGTTTTGACACTAGGTTCCCTCTACCTACCTCGCTATGTGTGGGAAGCTATTGCGTGAAGCTGATAAAAATAGTGGTAAAAATAGATATAGTAGACTTCTTTCTCTGCATCTTCACAAGTCATCTGTTTTGTAATTAATCTACATAATTAAAGCGAAAAAAATGTTGACTTAACAAGTACAAATAAATGTTAATTTATAGAAAAAAAAAACGATTCGATCCTTCTTTGTAGTAAAATAATGAATAATTTAAATTTAATTCATAAAAGTATACATTTTTTTATTAATGTCAAAATATTCCACTCCTTACTTTTTCTGTAGGCATTGCGTGTTGGTCGCGCTTTGCTTCGACATATCATTTCCTCGAGGGGAAATCATACCTTTGAACTGTCTCGTTTACAGTCATACGCTTGTACCCCTGCGCCACGACTGGCCTCTTATCATTGTAAAAAAAAAAAATGTTTTAATAATGTTGTATTTTTTTAAAAGAAATTTTAAATTTAGATTTTTTATTGTAAAATATACGCATAACATAGATATTATGGTATATCAAAAAGTAGGGAGCGGTCAAGGGAGTCTTACGACCTCCCTTTCCCCCATATGCAACTGGATCACAGTCCCTCTTCATTCGGGCAGTCGGCCGTCAGCTTCGTGGGGCACCTGATCTCCTACTTGCTACCCTGATATTTTAGTGAGCATTATGGACGGCCTACGTTTGTCAATTTATGAGTACAAAATAGGAGTTAATTTCTATCCCGAGTCCATTGCACAACACGATAAAAAGCTGATAATATACTATAGATTTAAAAAATATCCTTAATTTTAATTTATTAATTGTGTATAATCTATAAAGTTTTCAAAAAACCACTCAGATATCGTCAACACCCCACGTTCCACTTAAAATATCAAAGTGAACGATCATTGGGAGCTGTCAAAGCCGCGTCTACCTTACTTTTATGAACTTAGTATATAGGGAGTTAAAACTCCGAGTTTAAATTGTATAAATGTTTTAGTATCAATTTTTAAATGAAACTATTTTAACCGGATTAATCGCGTATATTTAGTATTTTTATACATTTTTAGGGAACCCGACGTTTCGAACACTTTGCAGTAGTCCGTGGTCACGGGTACTGCAAATCTTTCCCCTTAATAATTCTTTCCCAAATTGAAATAAATATCGGAATCACTAAATACTACAAAAAATTCAGGAATCTTTTATAGGAAATTTGAAAGAGTATATATATATGATATACTCTTTCACATTTACATTACAGTCATTACAGTCGTTTGCAAGTCGTGACTCTATATTCTAGAACGATAGCGGTCATCTGTCATTTAACTATACAATAAATTGTTCTCATTATTAATAAAATATTGTTGTTACATTGCCGATAGCTGAAACAGAATTATTTTCCATAGTATTATTTCTAAAATCTGTTCCCTTACTATATCCAATTCATAGAGAACAATATTAATAGATAATAACATTTAACATTTACATATTATTATATTGTATGTAAAAGCATTTAAACTCCACATCTGCGTCAGCGCTCGCTGGCGTGCTAACCGACAGTTAGTAGAATAAATTAAAACTTACTCTACACCGATCGGTAGAGCGATTAGCTGCTGCGATTTGTTCTAATACTTAATACGAAGAAATACTCCGGATTCTCTTGCAGTGAAAACATTTAATTTTATTAGATTTAGAAATTAGATATAATAAATTTTCCAAGTAATATAATTATAGTATCGTAGAAATTACCGTAGCGTTTGACGCTCCGTTATCGCCGACTACCCCGCTGTGGTACTTACTCACTTAAGTAAGTAAGTAGGTAGGAAGCTAGGTAAGTAAGTAGAAATGAAGAACGAAATATATTTTGTGTCTAGACTCTTTCTGCAAATTTTCTATAAAAATCTTGATTTTTCACCTTCACTCTATATCCCGCATACAGCAGGATGTCTATCGTGCTGTATGCGGGAGTATAGAAGAGAGGGAGTTAAGACGCTCTGTTCTCGACTTTCTCAATTTTCGAGACATTTGCGATTGTGTTGAGCTGAGTCGGATTTGAACCCACAACCATAGCGTTTACAGTCAGATACAGTCAGTACTCCTGCTTAGTTATTTAAGAGAGTATATACTGAAAAAAAATATGGGTTAAGTTTAAGTATTAAAATACTTTATAATTAAGAGAGCTCAAGATTAAATTCTGCAACTTTTGATATAATATAGTGAGTAGTTTTAACATTTACAGTATTGTATTACATTTATAACATTTTTTCATATAACATACTACAAACGCGCAGTAAATATGTAGCAAGGTAGACAGAGGGAATCTAATGTAAAGAAACTCCGTTCTCTAGTTTTCGAAACATTGCGCGTTTAATGGTGAAACTTAACGCTGTGAAACGTTAAAATTAAACTAAGTCGTTGATCAGATCGTAGAGGGGGAAATGAAAAAAGAAGTGAGTGAGAAAGGCATGACAAAAAAATATATATTTAATAAATTTTCGTTATATATTTATGATTATGTATAACACTTATCATTAATATAAGACACACAGACACACAATTTTTAAGACTAATAAATATAAATGTCTTTGTGTAATATATATAAACGTAAATAAGCTTAATTTTCGTACCACACGAGTCGAAGTAGGGCGTCCTTAATAACTTTTTAATTCGAACAGACTTTGAGGCGAAACTTTAATGATAAAGTGTTTTCACTGATAAGGAAACTATTTTAGAGACTAACGTGAATACATTAGTGTAAGTTACACGATGGCCTTATATAAGATATTTTTACAATTAATTAAATTTTTATTAATAAACATTTAATTTGAAATAATATAGTAGGTACACCGAGTAAAGCATCTCAAATAGTGCATATCGAATTACGAACTAGTCCTTTAGATGTCAACCTTGATATGTAATTAAAGTCATTGTTAGAAAAGTTTTAAAATACAACAAAAACGTCTAGACTTTTCTAAAGTTAAATTTTAAATATTTATTATTTTATAATAGTAAGAATTGATCATCCGTCCTTGTGAAGTGTTTGTATGTCTGTTGGTTATTGTTTCTTAACTATATTAGTATACCGATTTTGAAAAATTTACAATGAATGAACAAAGCATATGTGGTACGGAACTACCTCAATTTTTTTCTGCATAATTATAACTTCTGCGGATATTATATATAATATAAATTCCACAGAAATAAAATTGTTTTAAATAAGCAAAGAATATCTTTATAATATTTTTTTAATAAATGCCCTTCTAGTACAATAGTCACTTTACTATTTATACGAATTGTCGCACATATATATTTTTTATGAAAAAAATATCTAGAGTAAGCTCGATGTTTTTGCAATGAACGTTTTAGATTTTAAATTTACTTTGTAACTCTTTTCACATTTTGTATTTATCATACAAATATAGGTATTGCCTGCATGCCTATATCAGATATTTTAAACCAAACCAAAAAAATATATCAAAAAACTTCAAAAAATAAACGAAACACCACACACAATAGTATCCATTTGTGTACAAAACACTACAATCAACCGTACTTCCGACCACTCGTCACCGTCAGACGCCATCGCCAGTAGCCAAACACTTGTCAGTGAGAGCTGTTAGATCGAGTGTCTGTGCCGGCTGTCGCAAAAAAAAAGAAAAAAAAAGGGCGGCAATTCTGACTGTTTATATAATCTATAAATAAGAAAAAGAAAATAAGGCGGCAATTTCGATAGTTTATATAATTATAATCTATTTTAAAATATTTTTTGGTTTTTAGTTTTAGTTTCGATTGTTTTTGTTGTGATGTACGTTTTTATGGATTGACTTTTTAATTAAAATTTAAAAGGTGAGTTTAATTTTGTTTTAATTATTATTATTTTATTGTACTTCTAACATTCATAATAATTATTTATATTGATAATTTATTTTGACTTATCAATAAAATTAATATGGTGGCTTAAATATTTACTCAACACTAAAAAATCGGCGGAAAGTGGGGAACGGAGTGTCTTAACTAGGGTAAGCTAGTAAAAGTTAGCTATTGTCTGAGTCAGGTTCCCTCTGCCTACCGTGCTATATGCGGGATACGGCGGAAGCTGTAAATTTAAATATTAACATAGTTAAATTCAAATATACTATACTTATATATTGTTATTAAAAAAACTTAAACCTGAAAATAATATACGCCAAAAGATTCTATATGTATAACTTAAGTTACGTTATACAATTTTACATATAACAAAAGAACTAAATTATAAAATATATTAATCAATTATGTTAAATAGTTCCAAATTAGTCTTATTTTTTTCTTATATCTTCTTAATGACAAATCAAGCGTCATACACGAGTGGTTTGACCTTCTACACTGTAAGGCACTAGCGATAAGTATATGTTGACGATAATTGAAAATTTTAAAGGTAAAATTACGTAAGTGTTGGTAAAACTTCTAAGCTGTCGCTTTTGGTTCAGCGGTAGACTGTCTGACTGTAAGCGCGACGCGGTTGTGGTTTCTATTCTCATTCGTGGGAATTCATTGTTTAGATTTCTCTTCTCTGGTAACCAGACAAATCGTTGACGTTGAAGTGAGCCACTTAACACAGAATGTTTCGAAAATTGTGCGGAAGAAGTGGGGAACGGAGAGTCTTAAGGTTCTCTAAAAGATCTATTATATAACAGTTCTTAATAATCTTAACTAGACCTATACTTCATATAGCGATAATGTAAACTATGCAATATATAAGTGAATAATACATGTCTGTACGTAAAGCTTTTGTTTGTTGTTTCAATAAATATGTATATTTAAATTAACAATGACAAACTAATATAGTAAATTATATTACTTAATAAAACTAATTAATTATATAATTATAGAAAATCACGAAGGAATTTATGTATGTAAGAAGTTTGCTTTACTCTTTTACCAGCTTAGCGGGTGACAGAGAGCGAACTTAGAATTGTTACTTAGAACGTGTTGACTAGCATATTGGAAGCGGAGAAATGACAATGATGAGGATAGAACCCACAACCTTCGCACTAGCACTCAGAAAGCTAGTTGCTACAGGATGATTAACTTTGATATTGTCAAAAGTGGTTTATATTTTATATCATTTGTATTTGTTTAAATTAGTTTTTTTTTTCGTTCTCGGGCTCTAGTTAACCAATCCGCCACTTAGAAAGATATATGATTACATTATTTTGTTTAGATAAAATAATGTAATCATATATTTTTCTAAGTTTTGAATTTGAATTTATTAATCAAAATTATTTTGACTCATCGCGCCTCGAAACGTCTCAAAAATTGAGGAAAAGAGTCTTCTTATGTTAACACTAGTTTTCCCCGCTATTTGCGAGATACAGCATGAAGCTGCTTATTTGAACTCTTCGACATAACAATAATTATTTCAAACTATAATGGCAGAAGGTTAAAATTATCCGAGTTAATATAAATAGTTAACCATTGTCACATTTACAAGGCGTCGCCTTGAACTGGTTTTCCCATGAGTTTATTATGTTCTTAAGTAATACTCGCAAAAAAGTGCTTGAGCTATACGCGTTGACCTGATTTTTGTTTAGAAAATTGAAGTTTTTTAAATTTAAAACCAGCGAAGTGATTTAAAATTAGATTAGATTAGTATGATGTTTAATGCAGAATAATTATAATATTATAAGTGTGTGTTATATCTCTTCTTTTATATAGATGATAGTTCTAGTCACTCTTATTTTTGTATTTTGCTTTAGTTATTCGATTTTTTATGATCCGAACCTGTTCATTTTAAGGATCCGTAAGTCAAATGAAAAGAACCGCAATCTCACAGAATAATTTTGTTGTCTGCTTATCCGATTGTCTGTCTGTCAGTCAAGGCTAAGCAAATATCAAGCTGAAATAAATATTAAATATCCAGGTCTACGGTTACTTGAAGTACAGACAAAAATAAACTTTTAGGTCAGTGCAATCAAAACATATGAGCGTTTATGCTTTTTATTATGAAACATTTACCGTCGTGGCGCAGAGGCATACGCTTGTAGCGTATGATAAATGCGATGGTTGTGGATTCGATGCAAAATCGAGGGCAACAAAAGGCAAACGACCTTCAACACACAATGTGTCAAGAATTCGTCTATTTTTGTATCTATAAACGGGGTAATTTTATAAATATGCTACTCCGTTAATAATTCTGTCATCTTCGTGTCTTCTTTGTTTTACGTGACATTGTCGAGATTTTACTAAATATTCATAAGGCACGTCTGAAGGCCACACACTTAGAATTCAAAGAAAGTAAATTAAGTTTATCTATTTATATTAATGTCGTAAATCATGGACAGCTAATATAAGAATATGACCGGCACACATATCTTTTTGAAAACTTTCTAAACGACCAAAATTATCGGACCAAATTATCGGGTTAACTCTACATGATGATGAATTTTCTTTAGATGCACGCTGCATTCTGTAAATAGCAGCTTAGGCAGATGGAACTTAGTATTAAGACACTCCTCCACATCCTCTCCACATCCTCAGACTCCACGTCCTCCCAAGTTGAAACCCAACATATAACCGTCGCGTTATACGCCGTGCCATACGTCGTGCCACTCTACCATGATGACCCTATAATTAAGTCAGCTCTGTAATATAACGTAAAGATTTAATTTAAATTAAGATACCTATTTATTTGAAGATCTATTCCGAGGCTGACTCTATAAAAGCAGGATACAGCGTGAAGCTAAAAAAGAGACGTAAGTGATATAGTAACGTAAGCGATTCGGGAGAATTATTTTAATTTCCCCACTCTAGGAAGACAGAGTGTTGTGTTAAGTTCAACTACTCAACTTGACACTACTCTTGGAAAATGTTTCGTATTTTTACAAACTATTTTCGCCCAACTACATTTTATTTTACAAAATAAAAAACATTAACTTAAATCAAATCAAATCAAATTTACGCACTATTAAGCCTTTTTTGTATAATCCAAACATATTTTATATATTTGTATGGACTCTGAAAGAAGTAATCATGTAAATAAACGCAATCATTCACGGCCATTGCGCACGGCCGGCGAGCGGCGCATAATGACTGAACGAGTTCCGCCGGATGTTGGGCGCTGGACACAACAAGTGTTTTTGATTTCTCATGTTGTGTGGTGGCGTGGATAATTGATGTTTTATAATCGATCAATTGTAGCAAATGCATTCTTTTATTTATTTCTGCTTTAGGTTTGCGATGTGCCCCTCATATGGCAGGATAGGATAGGTGGGAACTTAGTATTAAGACACTCCTCGGGTGCCGTCTTATTTTTGAGACATTGCCTAGCGTAGCGCAACCCTGCCTTATTTTGTTTAGACGGAAATAAAAAAATGTATTTGAACTGTATTAATATAACTTATTTAAGGTATCTTACATATACGATCAGAAATGGCTGTAGTGTAGGTTCGATTACAATTACTAAAGTCTATTCTGCTATATATGGAATAATTGTCATTTATGAAAATGTCTATTATTTAATTATTTTTATTTCCTAAGTTTAGGCAAACTGTATTTATAATTTTATCCAATTATGTTTGTACTACAGATGTATTTCCTTAGAGAGTTATAAGGCGGGTGGAATGATTCACTTATTATATTAGAGTTGACAGGCATGTTGTGAAGTCAATTCATTTAAATAAATAAATATATATATATATATATATATATATATATATATATATCTAGTATATTCTTTAACTTTATCTTAGATATGGGGTCGGGAGGATCTGCACTGGCCGTTGACACGCCAGGGTCAGACTTACGTCTCCCTGCATCAGGGTTACGGTTTTCAGCTCAGCAAGTACGATCTCTTAACTCTTATGTGGACACCCTGTATGAAGAGGATCAGAATGGTTGGTATAATATATAAGGAGTTCTTTCATTACGTAATAAGGAAAGAAAAATGATAATTAAATAAAAATTATAACTTAAATTAATAAGTGTCGACTATAAAATTTTTTAAGGTAAAATATATTTTTATAAAATTTTAGTTTATATAGCATTTAAGTAGAGCATTAAAAGTGAGTGAGTTTTAATTTTTCCCAATTATAAGTAGAAGTTTTTATAATTATTTTAATTAACATTAATGAAATTTTTCAAATAAATGAAAAAAAAATGATCACAGCACATATGCCAATGGAAAAAGAATGTGCGGTGGAAAGCCTGGTGCAAAGTATCGTAGATGGAGCTGG
The DNA here is from genome assembly GCA_018230605.1 of Heliconius congener. Classification (NCBI taxonomy): domain Eukaryota; kingdom Metazoa; phylum Arthropoda; class Insecta; order Lepidoptera; family Nymphalidae; genus Heliconius; species Heliconius congener. The sequence goes on from DWAO01005602.1 coordinate 8,490, forward strand.
TCAAAGAGATCAGAGGTTCAGATGCTGTCATCTCATCGCCTTGCATAGAGAGAAGAAGGTTTACTTTTTGTTTCTTACTTTTGGGTTCATTTTAATTTCTTTCGGTTTAACAAATGTTTTGTAAGCCGGGAAGTAGAAGAAATCTAGTTTTAGGAAGCTATGTTCTTTAATTTTGGTTTATTTTGAAGTTTTTCTGTATTAGATAGGAAGGACTTAGTTTAAGATTAGCTTCTTGATCGGATCGGTCAGTAAACATTGTGTGTACAGTGTATGAAAAGATTATAATTAAAGTGTATGAAATGATTATAATAGGCAAATTTGAATTGAGTGTATATTGAGTCAAATGCGATTGCGCCACAAAATGTAAACGTTAAATAATTTACCATCAGATCACTAAAGTTTTAAATGCTTTAAATTTAAGAAGAATCGGCGCTAAAAAAGCAGCGGTACTTTTACATCATCGTTCATTTAGAAACTTCTAGTAACTATGCAAACTTAGCGTGTTCAAATTGCAAGGACTTATTATTTGTTGAATTAAATAAGTGAATAGGACTTATTAGTTTGGGCAGCGACGTGTATAAATGTCTTGTAATTTAAAATGTTGATTTACCTGGTTAAATCGTGATTATTATGGCAACAGAATTTGGCTTAGGTACTCGTATATGGACTTGTAGTCGTAAGATGGAGAATCTTGAATTAATTTTTAAAAATCCCCTCTTACTGCTATCGTGTACTCCCTAAGCCAGAGCTAGTTTGAACTTTTCAAGCCCAGTAGTTTCGTGTGTGGGTTTTCAGTCAGTCATTCAGTAGAAGAATATTCTTAATTACGTATGTATACAAATTAGGGAAACGATATCATGGTCATCGTGGCGAAGCGGCACGAAGAATGCAAGTCTTCTAGATTTTCTCTTTGAAATACGTTTATAATAATTATTTCATTTATTAGATGCGATCCAGATCACTAGAATACATAGTGACTTTGGACTCTTTACCAACCCTGAACTCTGATAACGAAGACTGTCGATTAGAAGAAGGACCAATTGGTTATGGGAAAATCAAGTTATCTGGACGTGAAGCGGACAAATGGGCAGATTTTGTTACTCCTTCGGGATATCTTTGCAGGTAAAAGTAAATTTGGTTGACACTATAGGTGCGTCACTTGTATATAAATGTGTTAATTGATAAGCGTAAGTCGTGAATTTGATTAATTTTTTGGGAATCAGAGCATTTTTTTATGTATTTTTATTTTCCCAGACTAGGTAGAAAAAATATTCATACATTTTTTTACACTGCGCCGGGAATTGTTAATGCCAGGGGAAAAAACCATGTCAAAAAAACAAATTTGCCTCGGAAGCCAACATACATTATTACGTTAAACTTTTTTATTTCAGCTTGGCGCTGTATCTCGCAATTACTAGGGTAGGCAAATGAAACCTGATTTTAAGACACTTTTTTAGTGTAGAGTAGCGGAACTTAACGCCTCGCTTTGGCCTATTTCATTTCTTGAAAGTATTAAACATTTTAATCCCCCGAGTGAGAATCGAACCCACAACCACCGTTATAATCACTTGTTTACAGTCATAGTATGCCAATGCTGCCTCTATTTTAAACAATGTAACTAATTTAAATAGTTTGGTCTTTATCTTTAATTTTTGGGTATACATACGTCGAAAGAAGTTATTGACGATTAAACGTTATCGGTGCTTAACGACTGCTTGCTTCCCGTTTTTTGTCCATAATCTATGTTTATATAATATACTTGAATCTACACATGTATTCTTCACTTGAATACGTATAAGCCTGAATACGGATAAGACAAAGGTTCTGATTTTTGAACGAGATGAAGAAAGAACGGAATGCAATATCAGTGTAACCGTAAGATATTAGAACAAGTGAATGAAGTGGTATATTTGGGAAGTATGTTCAGTAGAGATGGAAGATACGAGATGGATGTGGTAAGGCGTATTGCTGCCGGAAACAGGGTTAACGGAGCCTTAGCTACATTGATGAGACGGTGAAACGTCAGCACAGCTGTGCGTAAATAAAATACACTACTTGCTAAGTGTTTCTAAAGTTTTTTACTGAATCAATTTCACTTTATTCTCAATTTTTACCTATTTTTGCGAAGTATAAAAGGAAACAATAGTTCTATTAGTATTAGAGGAAAGTCACTTTAAATATGGAATACACTTCTTTTTAATGAATAATTGTAAAATGACAGGGACAAAATAATAGAGAAATGGGTGGAACTGATCGCGCTGAGCGCCGCGTCGCGCGGCGGCGCCGCCTCCCGCGCACTGGGCGCGCGCGCCGCCGCGATGGCGCGCCCCCGCGCCTACTGCTACTTGGAGAGGGGTAAGTATTCATTTTAAACCTAACTAGTGCGAGGATATGAAAATAATTATTGTGGGTGCTTCATTTCAGTTTAGACAACAAATGTCATGGATACAGTGGAGCGCTGTGCAAAGAACTTATAAAAAAAATATTTTGTGTCTATGTTATTATTAAAACACAAATTCCTAAATATCTTCCGAGCCACTGAAAAGAGGGGTACTGAGGTTCTCTACATATTATTATAGACAACAGTTGATCCATCGATCGAGTTACAACATAAGTCTTGTTAAAAAAATTAAGTTGTATCTATGTAGTAAAATAAACTTCATTTATTTTTCACACGCTCGAGGAAATGAAAATATTACAATCCGCAACCGTCGCGTTTGTGCCACTGCGCCACAATGCCCTTAATGCATAATTAATAATTTATTTAAGCCTGTTGTGATATAATATGTCTGTTGTAAAATACATACAAACAGATTAATACATAAATACATACAAATTCCTCTCATATCTTAATGACAGGAAATAAGATATGTAGAGGAAATCTAATTGAGACATTGTATAGTTTTTTGTCGTCCAATTTCCAAATTTTCGGTGTTTCAAGTGCCAGAACCCGCTGTTAGCTCGACATTGCAACATTGTTAACACTGAAAAACGTATTTTTTATTAATATTCTATAGATTCTGAATGAAATATATCAACTAGCGGCCTGCTCACGGCTTTGCCCGCTTGAATTACATCATTATTCATTTAAGAAATAGAGATATTACAAACAGCCTTAATTATTAATTAATTG
>DWAO01005603.1:0-11622 GCA_018230605.1 Heliconius congener
TAAAATCTTTACCAGGAACCCCGCATAATTTAAAGAGGTCCCGACTGTTAATCCTTTGTTTATTTTCGGGTTATCGGGTTTGTTTATTTTCTTTTTAGTTTTATGCAGTTGGGGTATTTGTTTTTACAAATATTTTTTATTTATATTTATTTTAACAATAAATATTAAATTAGTGCACAGACTTTCCGAGCACTTTTCTAGACGTTTCGATATACAGATGTAGATTAAAAATATAGCTTTATTAAATTAACAAGCTCGGATTAAACAGATTATTTTGCATCTTTTAATAAATTCTTCCATCGTGGCGTAATTTTACAACGTCTGATTGGAAACGCGATCATTATGGATTTGATCGTCACTCGAAGGAATTAATTATTTTCGATTGTCCGCGGTGTTGAACGAAATATACTAATACGAAGTGTCCAAAAGCAAGTGGCAGCCAGACTTTCGGAATTTTATATATAGGTTTGGATCACAAGGAAACCAAGGAGTGTAATAAAGTGTGATGTGAAGTAAAATCTTTTTGCTTTACTTGCAAATTCCTTTGTGAAGTCTTTTTAACGCGACATTAATAAAAAACAACAAGTGACACACTTCAACAACTTAAACAAAGGAAATATTATTTATACAGACCAGCAAACAAACTAAACTTTCACAACGAAAGTAAAGTGGCCTCCTTAAACGGAATAAAATGGATTGCTAAGGCTAAGTAACTCTTGATCATTCTATAGCTCTCTTATTATACTCGAGGTAAAGCCCGTCATACAAAATACCATCCACGCTGTCTTTTGCTGAATATTCTTAAAAGATATTTTAAAAATCACTTCAATACTTTTAGTTCTTTACTTTTTTTTAAATGTTTCTTTAATATCTACCTATCAAGGTAGATATTAAAGAAATTTACGTTACGTTCCTTTTATAAAAGTTGTAGTTATAATAATACATTTGCAATACTTCATAGAAATATTGACTCATTTATCTGTGAGTTAAAATAAGTGACAAATTTACTTGTATTTAAACAGAGATCGCAAAATTCAATATTGCGTTACCCACGCTCCGCTGACCTCATGACAGTATGTGGCGGCCCCCAACGCTTTTTGAACCAACCAGACCGAGACGAACATAGTAAAAGATATCAAATCAGAACTTGCTACATCCGCTGCAATAATAATTATTGAATATAATATTGGCAATTATGTATATTTTTATCACTATTGTTTATTTCGCATTAAACACAGAACAATATGGCTTTAGATGACATTTAATAACCCTCAACATTCTTAACAAATATTGATCTTCTAAATTGTTTTCTGATGAATTTAGCAAAAATATTAATTATTTGGATATTAATTTGTTGGAATATACCAAATAAAAAAAAATTACTGTAAAAGAATTGAAACCAGGCGCTTCAAGTTTTTTATTAAACATATACCTATATGACAAGCGGCTCCCGCATAGCTTTTCCCGCTCTTTTCTTGTTTTATTTTATTATAGCTTAGATTATTCAAGTGTAATATAATAATAATACTCTTTTTACTCAGACCACTTACATCAGATGACCCGTACGCTCGTTGGCCTTGTCTATTCCATAAAAAAAGCGTTAATTACGAAATTTTTTACACTTCTTGAACATTATTTTACCTCTGTGTGCCATTGGCAAAGACCTTCCCATTCATCATTTGCTGTCCTCGTCCATTTACCGCTCGCTATAGACTTTATTTCATGAACTCATCTCTTGTCTATTTCTATGGCGGGTGAACCATATAAATCATATTTTTTATTTACATTGTATATTTTTTTATTGAAATGTTAAGACAGTGCATCTATCATCTACAATCTTTTGCGCATTCGTAGTAAATCATAGTAAGTCTACAGTTATAATAAAAACCTCAGAAAAATCAAATTCACAAAGTTATCTTGCGGATCAGATGGGTGCTACTACCCAGATGGGTACCCATGGTAATTATACTTAGAAAAACCTTTGTTACCCATTACGGAATAGAGATTAGATTTCGAGGTTAATGGGTATTGTTCCAACCCCAGTGACGTAAGGCGGCCGAGATCGACACGCCTTGTCTAGAGCAATATACAGATCAGATGATATCGACATTAACATACCTTATATGTTACAAAATTTACGATGCCAATTATATGGGCTTTTGTTACTTATACTCAAAAAATTAAGGAACACAAAAAAATATCGAAGACCTTATTTAGTCTTGAAAGTCTACGGCTTTTTACGTACGGCTTCTTATATGGCAAACAGTACAAGTACCAGCATGTTTGTTTGAAGGTAGATTTTAAAAAAATATATTTATCTTCGTAAGATTACTTTAATTTTTTTTAACCGGACACCAAAATATACTTAAACTTACGATGCTAACTAATAATATTGGTTAAAAATATCCATATAAATTCAGATAATATGTCGTGTTAAGTATTAGGTATTAAGTATTAAATCGGGTCTTGATGTTCTCCAACATAAATATGCACTAGTTTTTTTATTTTTTATAAATATATTATTGAATGTCAAACTTAGTTGGTATCTACCTTGGGTCGATACCTGTTTCTTAAAGCGTGGATATGATTTTTTGTATAAGCTTTATTCAGTTTATTATAAATGAAACGATGACTCATAAATACAATATCAACGAATAGTGCGTCTGTTATACTAAAGACAATACCCACGCCTATTCCTGATTCACCATCGGCTACAGCTTACATCACTGATAACGTCAGAACTGATATATTAGCAAAAACCCGTACCTAAAACCATAAGATTACGGTATGTTAGTTCTTATTTTAAATAAATCTCATTATAATATTGAATCATGTACAATTTTTGAAATTTGACGGTTCTAATACATGACAGTAGTTCGTGGTCCCGATTAGACATAGGTAGCAATTGTCTGGTAGTTGATACAATCATTATGTGAAACTACCGTCAAAGATTTCTTATTTGTCTCGCGTAATTCCTTAGGTTCTGAAGCTCAGCTAATTCTGCTAAAAGCCTCTGAGTAGTTTTAGGCTTTAGAGTTTTTTGTTTTTTAATTAATCACATTTTTTTTTTTAATTTTACAAAACAGAATACTAAAGTGTAAATTATAAATAAGAGTTCGTGCAAAAATAGGACGTCTCAAGCTTTTTCTGAAATTCAAGCTTAGTTTAGCCAGAGCTTTTTCTTCTGATACCTCACTTGAACTTTAGTAGCTATAATTTTTTAGGATGAAACAGACAGACAGACGGAAGGACGGATGAACAACAATGTGATCTTATACGGGTTCCCTTTTTCCTAACCCACTCCTATAAACTCTCATATAGGTATACATTTTAAAAATCAAGGTTCCTCTTCATTAATATATTAAATCTAAATACTAAGTACATAATATGTACGAATAACTAAATGTACATAAGGAGTATAACATATTTTAAAAATCTATCAAACCTCTCAGAGATTCCATTTCCTGGCTTGCTTGTGCAAATTTACTCCGCTACGTCGTGTTGGCATCGATTTCCTTACCCAAGTTATAAAAACAAAAAAATTGTGCACATCAAACACACAGTTGCTTTTCAAGTTTTTCTAGGTTTGCTAAAGTACTATGAGTTAAGTTCTTTTATATTCTAACATATTACTAAATTTTAAATTTGCTTCCAAAATTTTTAATGTAGCAATTATAATAATATACTGGATATTTTACTATATTATTTATTGCAAATACATGATTGATCGTTAGAGATCAGTATCAATTATTAGTCACGACAATGGTGAGCCACAATGCCAGAGTAAATTGAAAATTTATAAGCCTCCCACGATTTCTCACGGTTGAAAACCTACAATATCGTCTAAGACTCAATTTAATTTAAAACCTAATAGAGTTATTAGCAAGTAGTTTTATTATAAGCTATTAGATAGTTACACTATATACGGTGGATTGTAATATAAATTATTTAGACAAACTTTAATTTTGAACTTCCATAGGGTTATACTATAATGTTAATTATTTTTTTTATTTTCCTCAGCGTCTTTTCACTTAAATCTCTATTTTTTTTTAATAAATCAATTACATTCATTCATTCCCAATTGCGCTCGCACTCATATCTTACGTTCCTCTCTACTCTATTTACAAATAATAGAATGATCAACAATCATAAAATTTGCACATTATGTATAATTTACACAATAATTAATTCCACATAGTACATGTAAACTATTGTTTATATCTCTTAGTAATCTTTGTAATTTTTTAATGAAAATACCAAAAATATAAATTGATTTATTTGTTTATTTATGAAGCCAGCGGTGGCGCAGTGGCACAAAGTGTGACTGCAAACGCGACTGGTTGTGGATTCGATACCCACTCGAGGAAGTGAATATTTATTTACATTTATATTTTTATTTCTTCGCTCTGGTGTCGAGAGTGCAAAAAGCGTGGTGTTGAGTGTTGAGTTGAGTAGTGATTAGGTAACTTACCAAGCATTACCACAATTTTTTTTGTATTTAATATGCCATTAAATTAATTGTGTACGATAATATTATTTACATAAAATTACTGCGAAGTCTAACATAATTTGGCGCATTATTGCAACACGATATTTAATAGTTCGAATCTGGCTGCGTCCTTTGCCTAACCTTTTGGCTGGGAAAATGACATTTACAATATAATCACAACTGAGTTTTTAATCTTAAGCTTCAGGCATAAGCCATCTATGAGTTACAAGGTCAACGACTAAACTCAAAATTCTTATATGCCTTGGTCAAAAGTAAGAGATGCTTGGAAAGAGGAAACAAAATTATTTTTGCAGTTTTTAGTATTAAGAAGTATCTTGATAGTGTGTCTTCTTTAAGGAAAAAAGGAACCCTTATAAGATCACTTTGTTGTTCGTCTGTCGTATGGCGCATGCCATCTTGGGATGCGAAATTAAGCTCAGATATTTTTTTTATTTGTGAAAGTTTTATAATATTATATATTCATATTTAGCGTTTTCAGTTTACATTTATTGGTGGAAAAAAACGCAAAATTAAAAAATATATTAATTTCTGTTATTTGATTTATCACCGTACTTGTTAAATAATCAAATTATCGAATTCGATGAAGTGTCATTTGTTTAATTTACTTTATAGGCAGAAGAATACAACAGGGTCATTTCAATTCCCACAGTTCGTTAAACAATAACAATCCGGTGTGTTTTTCTACTTTTCTTTTTCACTTACTTACTATACGTTTTTAGTGAAACTGTTGCCGAATCACTAAGTATTGACTGTTTTGTTGATGTGAATTGTGATTTTGTAATTTCTTTGGTTTGGTTCCACATCGAGAATAATTAAAGAATAATTAAGTCTTTACGCAGGTGCACTAAGTGTGACTGTAAACGCGACAGGTTGTGGGAACGATTCCCACTCGAGAAAATGACATTTTAATGAGGTGGTATATACCGCCACCCAATATCTCCAGAATTCGACCGAAAATGGGAAACGAAGTGTCGTAATCTTACCCTGCAATGTGCGGGTTACAGCGTGAAGCTAAATAATAAAAGATTATAACCGAAATTTAAGCAGCTTATACAGCCATATCGTTGATGGTTGTGGTCGCGATAGGCCATGCAAAAGCTCTCTTCGAATGAACATGACATATTGACACTAGCACATGGACGGTTAGACTTTAAAATGACATCCGTGTTTATCAAAGACTATAAGATGAATTTATATAGTTAAAAAATTAATAAAGATGTACCTGCAAACCAGATTATAGTATTTAGAATAATAATAATAAAGTATTAGCATATTTTAAATTAAAAAAAATATACACCATTTCAGTAAATTACTTTTAGGTGTCAGGTAATAACCCTGTCACAAAATGAGTGAAGGCAGCTTACAAAATTGGATAAAAGAAGCTGTATTTTACCGTTATTAAATTATGAACTTATTACATTTTAATGACAACAGATTATTCTATAAATCATTTTAAAATGTTGTATGCATCTTCTATCCAGACGGTACAATTCCATCAAAAACATAAATGTGAAATTACAGCCAAGTTCAATATTGAATAATGCGTTTTTCTTAACTTAACCTATAAAGGAATTAGAGATTTATATAGGCGCCAAATATGTTCACTCGGGTGCTTTTAAAACTCAAATTTCAAACAACACATGTATACGATGAGTAAAAAGAAACTAACATTATAAAATATAATAAGAAATTAGTAAAAAAATATAATTTACAAAATCTACTGAACTGATATTAGACAAAAATCTTATTAATAGATAATATTTTTATTTAAAAAAACAGTCAAAATCTTGTGGAAATAATAATTTTTCTAACTTAAAAAATTCTTGTTAGATACCACTATAAGTTCTAGAACTTATAGTCTGTATAAGGACGACAAGAAACTCGAATACAACTTATTAAGTAAACAATTGTATAATTCAAGCAAGCCAAGTAAAGAGCGGCGCGCTGGTATTCAATGAAAGGAAGCCTTTTTATTATAATCGTGTTAAATTTTCGCTCCAAATAAATTTTCTATTCAAACAAATTTAATGAATTTTAACACCATCTGTTGAAATGAGGTTAAGAGAAAAGCCTAACGAGAATATTACTGTTTATTTCGTCCTCGAGAAAACAGTAAACCTATAACGGCACACTCAAGCTCAACGACATCATTTGAAGCGTAAATAACTTCCCATAAAAGCTATAATTACACTTTGGACGTTAAAATATCACAGCGTTTATCTTTCGACATTCGAATTATTCTGTCACAAATCACAAAGGTATATATTAAGGCGTTTCACTATGTAGGGAAATAAAATTAAACATATTTTTTTAACAGACTCTCCTCTCCCTCTGAGTCTAAGTAGTTTTTTAAAAATAAGATAATGGTGATTTCGTGAGGATTGAATAAATTTTAGTGGTTAAAATCACTAACAATCAATATCTTTTTGTAAGACAGTTAGTCAGCACATTAATTAATTTTAAATCATGTAATCTTTTCTCCTGCTCACTTGGTGATCGTTTTCTATGATGCTTGACAACTCTTAAAAATTAATTGTTTTTGTTGTTTCTCTTCCTCTCTCTCTTCTTCTTTCTGCAATAATTTTGACCACCCTAAAAACATTTACGACGTGTGTTACATGAGCTGAATTTTGCGTTTGTGTGAGTGATCACCAAAAGTAGAGCTAGAAAAAAAAACCTTTGTTATTGATTCAATAACAATGATTTTTTTAATGATGACTATTAATATATATTTTTTTCTAGCTCTACTTTTGGTGATCATTCATACAAACGCAAAACTCGGCTATTTATTAATACATCAATATTATTGATGTATTAATAATAATATCAAACAAAAAAATAAAACATTAAGATGATATCACGTGACGTTGCTACCAGTACAAGGGGTGTAGTTACGTCAAATAATGGATGATCCGCGGCTCAGTTCCGGCAGTCAGAAAAGCAAAGAACATCTTTGTTTTTTTGGTATCGAAATAGCTAAAGGATATTAGCTTTCAAAACCCCGACATTTAACCTTTATTCGCTTAAATTCTTTTTCCATCTATCTTGGTAATCGTTCAGAACGTATGATTTATCCAAATACAAAAATACTTACAATACTAATACTAGTTATGACAAAAATGGGATAACCATTTTTGTCATAAACGATTTGTTTTAAGATCAAATATCAGTTTATGTAAAAAAAATGTTTAATCATAATTTTATATTTATAAAATAGGCATTGTCTACTTGTCATACTTACTTGGACATCGTTAATTAAAAACATGCTGCACCTTGTAGTCTTATTCCGGCGAAGCAAAGTTCCAATATTACGTCCAACTAATTTTTAAACTTATGCGAACTTATCTTATTAAAATTTTCTCGGTATAAAATGCTATAAAAAAGACTGCTACATAAACTAAATTTATTTAGGCGATTGATTATTTTTGTTAATATTTTTATTAGGAGAATACCTACAACAATTATGAAATACCTTTGTTCATAATCTTCTCTTTATAAAAATTTGGATTAATATGATCAAAGTGCTAAAGAATAGCCGCAGTTGTGCTTCCGCTCATCGTTCAGTAGCTCGTGTTAGTGGGCAGCTTAGTGAAGCGTCTGAGTGCACATCCGTGTCACCAACTTGCAACATGGACGCTGGGCAGCCAACTTTAAGCAACTCTTACAACTACATAAGACTACCTTCTTAGCTTATTCATTAAAAAAGGATATAAAAAGGATTTAAATAAAATTTAAAACGACTTGACTTTTAAGCTTTTTCTGTGTCTCTAAATAATGTTTTCTTCCTTTACAGCCAGCACCAATCTAGTCGGAAAATTCACACAAAGTGTACGAAGAATTGTTCAAGACGTTAAAGACGAGGGCACTTCCAGTAAGTTTTTTCGTATAAAATATATAAATATTAAGACTTAAAATAACAGAATTCACGGTTATATATAAACATTAAATATTCTAGTAGTAATGAATGATAAAAATATATTAAAACTCAATAACCGCAAAAATATATTTATAAAAATCTGTATATTTATTTACAAGGCGGGCAAACTAAAGAGGAGGTGATCGAGACGAACGAGCGCCTCCGAGTGGTTCGTGTGCGTCTCGATGAAAACTACGATACGGCGAAGAAAGCTCTCGTTAACCTCATGACCAGATACAATGATTCGAAGGCCGAAAGGAACGTTTTTACGCGCTACGCCATGCTTAAAGCTATGATCAAGGTAAGATTTGTTGTTTTATTGTATTGGGATGGTGACGATAAGCTTTTGTTTTGTTAGTAGAGGTGTAATAAAATTTGTCCGTATGTACTTAATATTGTCACAGCAGGGTAGGCAGAGGGGACCTAGTGTTAAAGCACGCCGTTTCCTACTTTCCGATAAATTTATCGAGGCATTACGTGTTGCGCGGAACTCCGGACTCCGGACTTTTGCCTTGGTACCAGAGCGCAGAAATGAAAATATTAATAAATAATAATTCATTCTCTCGAGTGTGGATCGAATCCACAACCGTCGCGTTACAAATACACCCTTGTGCCTCTGCGCTACGACGGCCTCTATGTTATGTATATATGTAATTAAATTCGCAAAAACCTCAAATCCAGATTAAGTTTTTCATCGTTGTAAAACTAATATTTTGTAAATTTAAGAACAAAATAAATTTAAATATAATATTAAAATGAAATAAAATATTTTTTATGCTCGAAATATATTCCGAATACCAACATAATTGGCTTACCCTGTATGTAACTTTAATTTGTTAATTGTTCCATGTTCAATACGTTTTTATTTTTATTATGTTTCATCGACATTTATTTTAATTATAAAGTACAGAGTTGAATAAAATTACGTAGGATTTAATAAAAAACAAAATTAAAGCACGAGGTACAAATGGTTATGAGCCGGTCACGAGAATTCAATAATGAAAACTTCCGTAAATGCGATTCATTAACTGAAATGTGATTCAACGAGATCGGGATATGCGAAAAGCGTGAACAAACACACATACATTTATGTAGATCGTGCATTCTACCTTCGTGAACTATGTAGTACGTGAAATCAAATACGTAGTCTAACTGCTATAAATAAATACATATAGTTGCCACTTGTTTTAGTTTATCTGATAGTTAGCGTTATTTATTTCGGTTTTGTGTAAATCTATTTAATATTTACTATAGTTAAGCAAAACTTAAATTTAGATACGATATTCTAAAATTAAATGTGAACAAGAATATCATTACAATTTTAAAATATATTTTAATTTATTACAATTATAAATATAATTTTATACCATCTACTGAAGCTGCCTCACCATCACGTTAAAGCTAATTTTCTCATCATATAAATTTAATTTACATTTGTGTATATTTCAAATTGCGAATACCAAAATCCCTTTATAACAACCAAGAGCATTTAATTGTACTTGTTAGTATCTTAGACCTTTAATTAGAGAGAACGTGACTTCTGATTTGACTCGAAAGTTTGGTTCAATTTACTTTGATGAATTAATTTAAATTCATAGGCCTTATTCGAGTAAGCTTGGTGAAAAATCTACACTTTCATATTTTATTTATCTAAAAAAAATCATTAAAGCTTATTTGATGTCTTCATTAAAATATGATTGTCATTTGGCTTAAATTATTCTGTTGAACATTATATTAAAATGACAATACAACTAGAATCCGCCACTTGCTGTGCACGGCGTGTGCATTGCGAACGTTATATTTTGCGAAATTTTCTGTTGTGTCCCCACGCGTGGCGTAAATTTCAAAACGTTCCACTGCTTGATTCTATGGGACACATTTTGACCATTAACTCAAAAACTACAATTACAATTATCACTAAACTAACAACACGGTGTCGTCCGGTTTAACGGTCTAGGAGCATTACAACGTAACACACTTCTGACCAGTAAGAGCTTCCCTTCGCTCAGCTCAATAATATTTCCCGCTTAACATTTTAGCGACCACTAACGTAAACGAATAAGATCCTATAAATGCTGAATGTGTATATTTGGACTCTTTAACAAGTACCGAGGCAACCTTTTAAATGCTTACGAAATAGCAACACAAACGAAATTACATTCAGTCAAGGGAACAGTGTCGAAGTCATAAAATATTAATGAAGCTCTGAATGTTTCTTTTTCATCCATCGCATCCTAAATGGGTAATAGTGCATAATTTACGAAGTAAAAGCTATCGCTGAAAACGTTCCGGCGAAATACAAACCTGTTATTATGTATATGGGTATGCTTAACGTTATATTAACATATTACAGGGCAATGTAAATATTTAATCATTATCTTTCATTTTCATGGATCCCCCTCCAGTAGAGATACATCACTTAATTCTTAACCATTGGCTTGTACTATCACTTTATAGTTTTGATTGTTGCGTCATTATTATTTAACGTAAATTTTACATAGAAAAATGTATAGAGTTTATATTGAACATATGTCTAATATAATAATGTATTATTTAATATATTCTAATTTCTATCGAAAACGTACTCTTATGTATTGTTTTGTGCCTATATAAAAGCTTAGTTTTTACAAAAAAGTTGCGACTCGGCTGTTTTGCTAAATTGCTACGCAGATAAATCACATGCAAAGTTGTTAGATTCATTTATAAATTTATAGTTATAATTTTTTTAATTATATTGTTTTAACATTTATTACGGGAAGAACCAACTATTTTATACACTATTTAAATCATCACTATTTAAAGTGAGGATTTAGTTGACTTCTTGCTTATTAGAATTAATTTGACAAACATTTATTATGTATAAAGATTAAAATCTAAAATATCTTCAATTAAAATTTAATAAAAATTTATTGTATTCTAATATAAGCATAAATACAGATTCTACATATATTTTACATTTTTTATCCATCGTTTCCACATTATTAAACATATTAGTATTATATAGCATGTAGTATTATATTCAAAATGAGTCAATTTGCATCGCACATTCATCGATCGTTTTATATTTTTATCAACAGCCATATTACCCAAACGTTTCGAATGTCATTCTTTAGCCAGGAATCTTACCAGCGCGATTGCTACATAACATTCGCAGGCAAACTAATGCCTTGAGTTCATTCAAATGACGATAACTTTT
>DWAO01005604.1:0-11620 GCA_018230605.1 Heliconius congener
TCCAGGAGGCGCGGGTTCGCGTCCCGCTACGTTCAAATTTTTATACGTTTTCTAATTAAGTAAATTTGTCTTGTTACCAGACCGAGAAAATCAAACTAATATATTACACCCACTGGGAATCGAACCCACAATCGTTGCTCTTATAATCGAACGCTATATTTTATAAATTAAAATTAAATAGAATAATCTTCCTATCCTCACTAGCTTAAATCACTTTAATTCACTGAGAGATCACTGAGAGGGACTCAAGAGACAAGCCATTGTTTTTGCAAAGTCACACCGATCGCGATAAAGTTACTGCTGTACTGATGTGACAGGTTGATACGTTTCGTGTGGAGCCGGCTTTTGTACGAATAATAATGGAAGAGATGGAAACAAAAGTGTTATCGTTGTCTAAATTATTTTTTTTTATTGGTATTTTTTTGTAATTTTCATTTTTGTTTTGCCTTTAAAATCATCCTTTTCTTTTTCTTAGGTTAGTAGCAAAAGTTTATCACAAAGATAAAACTTAAAATTATTAATATATTAAAACAAATTAATGGGTTTAAATATATTTCTTTCTGTTCTATTCAAGAATAAAAAAAATATCAATTTTAATCTTTGTGGCAAAGCGTCTGACTGTAAAGAAGACTGTGGGCTCAATTCCCACTTGTAGAACTTGTTTTCATTTCCTCGCTCTAGTAAGAAGACAAAGCCACGTTGAAAATGTAAATATTTAATTTCCTGGAGTGGAAATCGAACTCACAACCCGTCGCGTTTAACAGCCACATGCCGCGCACCCTCGCCCCCGCCCCGTAACTTAAATTAAATATATTCAGCACTTTTAATAGTGTTATTACATTTCTATATTCTTGTTCTGTGCCAAGATCAGTCACGACTGGCAACATTGTTTATGAATTTCGTACCTCGTTAGTGCATTCTTATCTTCTTGCTAATAGCCACACTTATTAAATCGATATCCTATTTTGTTTCCTTTTTTTTAGGAAAATAGGTATATCACACTAATGGTCAAGGGAAATCTGATGAAGGTAAAAAAATCTTTGTAAGCTCATCTTGTCACCTATTAAAGATAATATAAAGATAAAGTGGCTTTGATTAATTGTGGCAACATTCTTGATAACTACATTTTTTATTGTATGTTTTTATGAAGAAAGTAATGGTAAAACGCGATGGGTTGATGATTTGATTCCGATTCCGAAATGGAATATTTCATATTTTCATTTCCTCACTCTGGTAACGAGGCATAACGCGGCGTCGAGTTCCGCCACTCAACACGCAATGTCTCCAGCATACAGCGGAAAAAGTCTTAATTGAAACAGAGTATCTTAACTATAGGTCCCTTTAAAATAACATTATTAATAATCAATTAAGAACAAAAAAGGCACGGACAACTGAAGTCTGTGGCGCATAACAAGTCAAAAAAAAAAAAAAACTATAGGTCCCAGGTTCCCTAACCTAACCTAAACATATATAGCCATTATTTAAACATTTTCTTAAATCAATTATACTTTATAGTATACAACGTATGTTTATTTCTATAGTATTCAAACACAGAATATAACATTCAATCACTTTTGACCTGTAACCTTAATGCTGTCGACAAAAACAATAAATTCTGTATGGGCGCAAATGGAATGCGAAGTAAGAAATTTCTGATAACGCATAGTAACTAGATCCTAGTTGTGATAAGACAACAGTACGATATAACAAGTATTGAATATTGGTATAAAACTAAGTAAAATTTTATGCCTTTTTTAGTTTTGGATTTGTGGCCGGCCCTGTTTGGCTATACAAGGTGATTAAATCACTTTTTCTCGAGTACGAAGCAGGGTGGGAGGTAAAAATTTCATATCAAGACATTCCGTTCTCCGTTTTCCGCACAAATTCTGCATATTGGTTGCTGTCCAAAACAAGGAAGACTTTTGTTTTATATTATAAATAAAGACTTAAACGCGGCTTCACTCGGTTTAACTAATTTTTATAATATAACCAAAAGATGATATTTTTTAAAAATATATTTATTTTTTGTTAAATGTCCTATCTAATAATACCTTTAAGAATTGTATATACTAACTTTCATGATAATCGGTTTAGTAGCTTTAACGAGAAAGCGTAACCAACAAACATTCACATTTATAACTTTGAGTGTTGAGTTGCGGAACGTAACGCTAAGCTTTTGCCTTGGTGCCAGAGTGAAGAAATGAAAATATTAATAAATCATCATCATCTTAATCCCCTGGAGTTGGGATCGAACCCACAACCGACGCGTTACAGTCACACTCTTGTGCTCCTGTGCCACGACGGCCTCAATTAATCATATTAATATGATATTATAAACAACACACAGTTTCAAAATACATTCGTAAAGAGCGCTACCCACGTCCGCGCACAAAATGAAATATAAAAAGTATGTTATTTTTTTCTAATGGACTTTATTGCCTGGACCTGGACTGGTCTTGGCAGCTTGTTGAAAAAGCTTTTCTTTTTATATTTCCGCCCATGGCTGGCATCCAATGACAAGCTATCAAGATTTAAAGTCGTTACCCATAACTTTATTTAACACAGCTAGCTGTAGTAAAACTAAAAATTATAATTTTAAAAACGAAAAATAATAATTAACTATACATTTAATTTTTTTTTAATTTGAAAGATTGAACCAGTATCTACATTTGGGGGGAGAACGGAATATCTTGACAATAGGTCCGCCAAGCATGCTATAAGCGGGATAAAGCGTGAACCTGAAAAAAAAAGATATAACCATATTACGACAAAATACGGTGATCAGTACAAACTAACGAGTAAAACCACACACGAAGAATGAAGAAGATAAGTAACTATACTCAAAGACAAAAACAAAATAACAATTATTACGAATTAGTTCAATAAAAGCAATTATTTCAGATCTTCAAAACTCTTAAGTGACATACGAGAGTTTTTATTTTAAATGATTTAATAATGCTGGTGATATATTTTACATTCGTTATCCATATATTCCTTTAGAGGTATGGCGGTAAAAACGACAAAAGATATCGATAATTGATCAACTCTCAACGACAATGTCGGATATACGGGTAGTATATAACCACGAAACGTCGCAGTATTTGAGACGTTCGAAGTTTTTGTGCATCGTACAATTACTGTATAAGGAATTTGAAGGCAGTAATTAGTTTTTTAATGATAAAAACCGAATCGACTTTAAAATCTTATCAATTTTAATGTGAAGGTGACCTAAATAATTAAGTACTTATTAGCTATGTTTAAGTGACTCAAATAAAGGAGGCTGTGGTTGTGAGTTTGATTCCTAGATGTGAGAGTAAATTATTTTTTATTAAGTCGTTTTGGTGTCGAGACAAAGCGCGGCGTTAAATTCCGCCACTCAACAGACAATGTCTCAAAAATTGGGGGACAAAGTATCTTAGTTCTGCTTCTGGTTCTGCCCACCTTGCTACATGCATACTTAATCGCCCGATGCAGCGTGTAGCTAAAACAATTTTATGATTTGTATTTGATCATTTGAATCTACAAATTACTCTGAGTTTAACTTTTACAAATCACAAATTGCTAGGTGTCAGTATTTTTTTTTTGTCTCGTTTAATATATATAAAATAAATAAATAAATAAATAAATCAGGGTGCGAGATACAGCGTGAAGCTGATTTATTTATAAACCAGCACCAGATTCCCTCAAGGTAGGCAGAGGGAACCTAGTGTTAAGATTCTCCGTTCCCCACTTTCCGCCGAATTCTCGAGGCATTGCGTGTTGAGTAGCGAAATTAAACTCCGCGCTTTGCTTCAAGACTAGAGCGAAGAAATGAAAATATAAATTTAAGAAAATATTTCATTCTCTAGGGCGAGTGAGGATCGAATCCACTACCTGTCGCATTTACACTCGAAGTCATACTTTGTGACCCTGCGCCACGACTTGCAATCTGCTCTTATAGACAGACATACCTACCAACATAAATATATTTTTTTGGCTGAAAGTGACGAAAAAAATACTTACTATTGAGAATAGCTTATCTTCATTTCTGGTTATAATATTCTATACAAGATTTGTATAGAAGTTTGTAGTTTGTTTGTTGTTATAGTTAGTTAGTTATATGAATGTATCTGCGACTGCAATACAATGAAAAGCACGACATGATACCAGCGATCATTATCAGATACGATAATATCTCTTGAATATTGCTTTGGTGTAATTGAAATTAGTACAGTAGATATATTTTTAGCTTCATGTTGTATTTCGCACATACCAGGGTAGGCAGAGGAAACCCAGTGTTAGGACACTCCGTTCCCCACTTTCCGCTGAATTCTGGAGGCATTGTGTGTTGGTTGGCGGAATACTAAGCCGCGCTCTGCCTATTCACCAAAGGGAGGAAATGAAAATATTAACCTGAGTAAAAACTAAACCCGCAACCTTCGCGTTTCTATTCGCACGCCTAAGCCCCTGTTGTTTTTACGTAGATACGAATATTTATGAGAATATTATAATATTAATAGGTGATATTAATAATAAGGACGTCAAAGCGATGGTTGTGGGTTCGATCCTCAACACAAGAATAAATTAATTCTTGTTAATGCACAGCGCGACCTTTAGTTCCACCAAACTATTCCGCTAAACTCACCTAGATAAAATGTCTACAATTCCGTCGAAAACAGAGAACGTATTGTCTTAACACTAAGTTGCTAGAGATAACCTATCCTACAACGAGGGATAATGCGTGAAGAAAAGAATATTATTAATAGAGGGCTCGGTCACTCAATACGCAATGCCTTCAATTTCAAAAAAGACTTATATAAATAGCAATATACATGCAACGACGGTATCATACAATAGTAACTGCCAATATTAAAGCACTTCATCCGACGTGACAAAGCGCACATTCGATCCAAAAGTAAAGTTTTATTTTTCCGAGCGTGAGAAGCTTTTCTTAGTCGCTTAAAAAACTTAAGCGACTAAGAAAAGAAGATTATTAATTTGGCTGTATTTCTTTTTATGTTTGTTACCTCAGAACTTGACTGGATGAACCGATTTTATTTTTTTTTATACAAAAATTGTTGAAGTTATATGAAGACCACGCCCCTTGCCCAAGAAATCGCCTTACAATTTGATGGGCAATGGGCGTGGTCTTCATTAAACATAATTATTCGTGTGTTTGATCAGACTCGTGGTATTACATATGTATAATATAAATATAAAATAAAATCTCTAGTAATTAAAAAACCTATAGGCTCAAAGTTTTTGAGGTCAGTAGTGGTGCATGGGCACAAGTGTGCGACTGTAAACGCGATAGGCTGCGGGTTCGATTCCCAGTCGAGGAAATGAAATATTTAATATTTTCATTGAGTTTCGCCACCCAACACGCAATGCCTTTAGAATTCAGTGGCAAATGAGGAACGGATGTGTCTTAGAACGGAGTGTCTTAACACTAGGTTCACCCTGCCTACCCTGCTGTGTGCGGGATACAGCGTGAAGCTGATTGTACTCGTATTGCAAGATAAGATTACAATTGCGATAACGGTTCGACATACCGGCCAGTGTTCCCGGACACCACTTGTCGCGGTACCATTGTGCCTGTTCGGAGTCGTGGGGAACATGTCCTGTGCGACATGATTGTGGGCTATTTATTGTGTGCTAATGTTGGTGTATATTGATACATCTAATTTACGATTTATTTTGTATTTATTTATTTGGAAAATTTATCTTGGAAGCAGACTAAGAGGCGCGGCTTAAAATTTTTGTATGTTTTCTGAATAGGTATTTTTCTTTCCCGAGTGTGGAATATCAACACGTTAAAGATCTCAAAAAAAATATTTGTAGTTTTTATTTTGCTTGTATGCTAGGGAAAGTTATTGTTTAAAGTATTATACTTAACTTCACGTCACGTTGTAACCCTGCGGTAGCCAGAGAGAATGGAGCGCCAAACTCTACGGTATCTGCATACTTCTTTGGATATGGCCTCATCAACATCATACATGCCCTCCGGGGGGTCCTCATGCATTTTATGTGACCTTCCTCCAGTATCTTTAACACTGTGTTTTTGAAGGTCAACCGAGTTATCCCCAATCTCTTTTACCGCTCACATTTCCTTCTTAAATCTTTTTCGCCATTCTTTCATCATTACTTTGTTCGATGTGACAAACTACCCGAGCATGTTCTTGTTTATTCTCACCGTGACATCTTCGCTAGTACCTGCCATGCTGTGGATCTCTTTGTGATAAGAATTAACTCTTATCAAACGAGATAAGGAGCTGTATAAGATGTAATAGTGTAAAGCACTTTAATAGATATACCAGTCACCAGTTTTCTTCAAATTAAGGCTTTTGAAAGTTTCGATAATTTCATCTGGTGATACATTCTTAAATACAAAATTTTGTTTGCAACTGTTTATATGTTTTTTTAGTATTAATACTGCTTCCAAAGGAGATGATGACATTAAACGTGTATTTCGGATAAAGTTTTTTGAAGGGTATTTGCCATCAGTATTTGGGACAAAGTGTGACTGTAAAACCGATTGGGTTTGGGTTCGATCCCCACTCGAAAAAATGAAATATTTACTTAAATTTATATTCCCATTTCTTTACTCTGGTGTCGAGACAAAGCGCGGCGTTGAGTTCTGCCACTCAATACACACTACCTCTAGAACTCGGCAGAAACTGCAGAACGGAGTGTATTAATATTAGGTTCCCACTGCCTACTCTGCTGTGTGCGGAATACAGCGTGAAGCTGATTTATTTATTTATTTATTTTATTCGCTGCTTCTACGTAAATGTAAAATCACATTGTTAAATTTTTATTTAATAAGTTTACTGACTGCTCTAGATCTCCCTCCCAGTTATAGTTATAGACTTAGCCAGGATGTTTTTTTAAATATTTTCTACCTATTTAAATGTTTTTAAAAATTCTAACTTTTAACAATCTTGTATCATAAAGTATCACTTTAAATTATCAGCCATGGAAAGAAAGGCATATGTATTAACACATTACCTAACTAAAACGTTATAAATGTTACCGGCAATCTGTATAATTTCGGTATTCTATACAATAAATACCTCGGCATTTATAAAATACCTCGGACGTCCAGGCAATATTTGAAATAATATGGTCATTACATACTTTGCCTAGAAAATGAATAATATTATATTATATACATTGCCAAGGTATTGTATACAATCGTATTATATACATTGCCAAGGTATTGTATACAATACCGAATTATACAGATCACCGGTAACATATGGATTGAATTCCGGGGATGCTGCATGACATCCCAAAAAAAGAAAGTTCTTATTACTACGAGTATAATAAAATAAATTAAAAAAAAATCATTTTTTTTCTTAATAAAATAATTGTGTATATAATGCAAAGTATATTTTTTTTATTATTTAGCACGCGACATACGCCTAAATTGTGCAACAGCGCTCAATGTCCACTAGCACCATGTGGGAACATGTAATAACTTATCTCGCCTTGTAATCTGACGTGAAATCTGTCCACCGTAATGATAACAATAACAAATCTAATACTATAACATATAATATATTTTTATTTTGATATATGTTGAAAAAATGGGAAAATTGATAATTTATAGATGTATATATAATATCAGAATAAAACTATTAAAATTAACATTTGTAGTGTGTAATCAGAGGCGACCTAGTACCTTCCCACATATCTCTGAATTTTGAGAATTTACTGATGAATGGTGGAACTCAACGCCACGGTTTTAGTATAATAATTCCCCCGAATAGGTATCGAACTGACACAATCGGCGCGTTTTACAATAATAAAAAAATTACGGAAATACCCACTTTAAGTCCACAGACAACCTAGTAAAATATTTTAAAAAATACTTAATAAAATATAATACTATTATATAATATAATATGCTACATACATCTTAAGAATTAAATTATCTGAGCCGCCAGCGCCAGTGCCAACTCACGTTGTATGGATACTTGTCGTATTATACTTATCGCTGAATTTAATCTGACGTTGAAGGCACCTATCCACTGCTATGCAATATTTATTATAATGTATATTGTATATACTAAATTTGTTGTTTATCGACACTGTTTGTATGTCTGCACGTTTGTTAAGTTATTAGGCCAAAACGACAGAGAGTATTTTGCTTATTTTGGTCAGATAAAGAAGTTTTTTTTTTAAAACCTATATGTATTACTATAATAATTTAAGAAAAGCTATGCTTTTTATAATTTGGATTTATTAAATTAAAGAGGCCAGTCGTAGCACAGGGGCACAAGCGTGCGACTGTAAACGCGACAGGTTGTGGGTTCGATTCCCACTCGAAGAAATGAAATATTTAATATTCTACTTCGCTCTGGTAATATAAAATACAAACTGAACTACTGTACGTAGATAGTTTAAATTTCGAATGTAAATAATAAGGGAGTGTAGCAGAGCACTAAGAGAGGATTTGTCGAAATTTCTACGGAAACGGAAAAAGAACAAAATATTCCAGTTTCTTTCAATATAAAATATTGAAATTGTGAAAACAATTATATACATACATATATCTAAAGAAAATCACAGGACTCTTAACCTTATACGTCGTGAGAAAATATGCTTGTATTTACTAATGCGATAAGAAAAAGGATAACGTCGTAGAAATATATAATCTAAAACTGGATCTAAAATGGCATTTCTCTTCCTTGGCATTCGTTAAAATATATCTGTATGGGCGTATCTAAAACAAATAATTTATTTTGAAAATATAGGTTGTGGGTTCGATGCCCGCTAGGGTAACGAATTATTTATATTTCCCCGCAGACAAGACAAAGTGTTGCGTTGGGTTCCGCCACCTAAAGTCACTTTTTAAGTATAATACAAAAATTGAAAAATAGAATTTTCTACAAAGAAAAATATATTTAAGAAACAAAACAGTATTTGAGGCCGGTTGTAGCGCAGGCGCACGACTTGTCATCGGTTTCATTTCCAGTCGATAAAATGAAATATTTAATATTTTCATTTTCTCTCTCTAGGTAAAGCGATGCAATTAAAAATTGTCAAATATATGTAGATATATAGAAAATGACGATTTTCTCCTTTCTGCCATTCCTTAAGGAAAATGTAAAGTTAGTTTCTCCCTTGAGAGATTAAACAGATTGGAAGCCTAAGTATCAAAACATTCCGTTATGCCACATTTAAAAAAATACAAAAATGTGTTAAATCAATTGTTTCTTTGGCAAATACATATAAAATCTATACATCTAACAAAGAAAAACATTATAACCAAGACTTAATATGCTGTCAGTGCATATTACGGTACAACAGTTAATTATATACGATATCGGTGCACAGTATATTGCGGAATGAAATCTTATAAACAATTTTATTATTCACTTATTAATAATGCTGTCAAAATGTTTACTACAGCATTACTGTCGCGGCTTAGTACAAATTAAGCTTTTTATTATTTTTTATTTCTTATGGGGCTTCGCGGGATTGCTTGGAAAATTTAATTTGCATTGCAGGCGAGCTAAAAAGATCTTACAAGCTGAATTATAGAATATTCTAAATACATATGTTTAATTATCTCGATAGATTTAATTATTTCGAGGCCAGTCATGGCGCAGGGGAACAAACGTGTGGACTGTGGACTGGAAACGCGACAGGTTGTAGGTTCAATTCTCATTTGAGGAAATGAATTATTAGATATTTCATTTCGTCGCTCTGGTAACGTGCGAGCAAAGCTCGGCGTTCCGCTAATCAATATGAAATGTCTCTTAAGTTCGGAATATGGGGGACGAAAATGTCTTAATGGGAATGGAGAGTCCTAACACGAGGTTCCTGTGTCTATCCTAGCATGTTCGGGATACAGCGTGAAGCTAAAAAAAGTTAACTATGTTTCGTGTTCTAAAACAGATTTTTTATGGTTATTTACACGGAATCCTAAAATATTAAAATACTACATTTTACCTGTTTTCGCCATAATAATTAGTATAAAATAAGTAATAGTACCCTTATGGCTCTTATCGCAGGTTCCCTGGGTTACGATAAACGATTAGTAAAATGTACAATATATGTATAATTTCTTCTCTTTCCTTTCTCGATAATCGGACTATCGAAATTAAAAATAATTCAAACCAGTTGTTCCTGAGATAAGCATAAACAACCAAACAAAATCTTCAGCTTTACAATATTAGTATAGTATTATATATACATAAAAATAAAGAAATACATGAAAACACTTATTTTTATTTTACATTTCAATAATGTTAGCTACAATGATAGGCTAATAAAACTATAAGTGTATGAAGTTAATAGTTCTTATTACTGACAAACTGTTTAACTGACTGACAATTACATTACTGACAAGTATTTGTTATTCAATTAACTAGTGTAAAACCAAAAAGCGATTATGTAGATCTTAATAGAAGTTTTATATTTGCTTTTATTATTACAGCTTAATGACAGACACGGAGAGGCCAGTCGTGGCGCAGGGGCTCAAAGTGTGACTGTAAAATCGACTGGTTGTGGAACTGGTGGCGACGGACGAGAAAATAACATATTTATTTACATTTATATTTTCATTTCTTCGCTCTGGTGTAGAGGAAAAGCGCGGAGATCTCCAGAACTTGGCGAAAAGTTGGAAACAGTGTCTTAACACTAGGCCCCCTCTGCCTGCCCTACTGTGTGATACAGCGTGAAGCTGATTAATTTTGATTTGATAGACACATAACGATAGAGACACTGATTCACTGATTCATACACTGACGTCCAACATTGTCCAATGCAATCCTGCGGCGACGTTATTTTGGTACTCTTGAAACCAATATTCCTAACGCCGTTATAACTGACAGTTAGTGTTGTACACTTTATACTGATAAATCTGCGATACGTAATAACCATTCATTATTCATTGAAATAATTTATTTACATACACATGATTCCCAAAAACAATAATTATAAATCACATTTTTTTCGTTTTACTTAAAAAACAATGAAATCTTGGAAGTATATGCATAAATCTCTTTTCAAGAAACTCAACGCCGCGCTTTGCCTTGTTACCAGAACGAGAAAATGTGATTTTAAGAAATAATTTATCCTCCCGAGTTAAAATCGAACCCACCTTCATCACGTTTACAGGCAATTGCTACTGCAACTGTGCAACAACGGTCTCTATATCCACATTACAACCTTAATAAACTAAACTTCGATATCAATACGAAGCTGGCCAATCCCTCTCACATTTCCGAAACCGGGTTCCCTGTAATCATTAACATTTAAAAGGCATTTAAGCCTGCTATCGTTACTGACCACTAATTTATTAGTTCGATAATGACACATCGGATCTCTAGGTAAATAAATCATATCAGATTTAAGAGCCCGGGCGGCGTCGGCCCGGGGCGCGTTGCTTACACAGTACGCACCTGTTGCTTGACTGGTGATTTTGCAAGTAATAAATACTTCAAATTAATATTTGCATTGTAATTATGTTGTTCATGCTGTATCCTGCACGTAGCAGGTAGGCAGAGGGAACCTGGGAACCTAGTGGTAAGACACTTCTGTTCCCCACTTCCTGTCGAATTCTGGAGGCGTTGCGTGATATATATATATATATATATATATATATATATATATATATATATATATATAT
>DWAO01005605.1:0-11618 GCA_018230605.1 Heliconius congener
CAACCAGTCGATTTTACAGTCACACTTCGTGCCGCTGCGCCACGACTGGCCTCAAAACACAAACACGAACACTTCCAATTTGTTTTATATCTTTAACACTGTCTCAGTGCCATATTTTTTATAGAAGATGTTTAGTATAAAATTACAATACGACATGTCCGAATGTCGTAGCCGTCCTGAAGTTAGGTTTTCGACAATAGTTTATTTAACTTCAGGACAGCCACGTCGATCATAATGTACAGACAATAAAAGAGTAAAAAATATTTAATTCGTACCGTCATCACGATCACTTCTGTAGGCAGGCTCTCTTTCAGGAGATGATGCTGCTGAGCCGGAGTCTTCACGAGTTAACGTTCGCGTATTTCTGTAAGTTACATTAAAAAAATAAAGTGAATGAATTAATAAAACGTAAACATCTGCTACAACAAAAATACTACTAAGCGTTGCCGATCTGCCATGTCCTTCGTTCTATTTCAAGCAATTACCTATTTTTTATAATAAACCTAAAAAACGTTCAATTTAACCGCCATTACCTCGATTTCGTAAGTGAGGCATATGAGGCGTTGCCGCTTTGAGAGGTTAATATATGTTTACGTCGGCGCAAAAACTACTAATGACTAGTAATACTTACTCGTAGGTTTTTAACTATTGAAAGTTTATGCCGGACCCAGTACAGTATACCATCTCATCTCTAAATGAAAATAAAATACACATATAACGTAATACCTCGGGTACGGTGCATATTGTTCTCCATACAGATCAGGCTCATCTCGATCATATCCGTAGGTCTCAGAGCGGTCCACCCTCCCCGCACCGCCCTCCTCCACCGCGCTGCCCTCCCCCGTGGTTGTTACCGCCCCCGCCCTACCCGCCTCGCTGCGACGTGGCGACGGCCTTCACCACGGACAAACACACACAATGACACATGATGACAGACACTAATGAACCACAACGAAAAAGTATAAAATACTTTTTCAAATGCAAACAGCTTTTACCTCCTGCCGCATAGCATGTGAGTGAATTTGAAATGATCAAAGTTAACCATGATAATAATTTAAAATCATAAACATAAAGATAATGATATTTTATTTATTATAAATTCGAGCACATGATAGCGTAATGTCTAAATAATAATAAGGTGCTAATATTATTATTTTTTAAAGCAAATAAGAAATTCATGAATGATGGATTTTCATGATGTTGAACATACATGATGTTGGTATACGAGTACACGTATAACAATCTCTTTTGTTATAGGACATGACAATATCACATACACAACATTGTTATGGATACCCACATTTAAAAAGTTCGGAAATATTGAAGAAATTATATCGACATTTTAATTGTACCTTCTCAGCGGCTGGTCGTCGACCTGGTAGTCAGGGGACCAGCCGTCCATGAACACGGGCTGATACGGCGGTATTGTTGTCTTCCATTGCTCTCTGAAATAATTTATTATAATTGCTTTGAATTTTTTGATAAAATAGATCGTACATTAATAAAGGAACTTACAATATTGTATAAGTGTTCAATATCCAAATAATCAACATCATACAGGCTGCAGATTTTTATAGAATATATATTTTAAATATGCAAAAAAAAATATTTTTTGACTGAATTACTTTACAAGAATACAAAAAATTACTTTTTATATTATTGCTCATTATAGGTGATATCATTTTATACAATTCAAATCTGATGACTACAGATCAAATCTGATGACTATCTAAAAAATATTATTATTATTTTAGACGTCAACTCTTATTGCGACATATTATTGAAATTATTTATTACAAGACATTCCATCTTCCAGGCTCTTTCATCGATTTTTTTAACTTAGCGAGTAAAAGTTTAATCTATATACTTTACAAGAGTTTAATATTTTGCTGCGCAAAATAAGCAGTAGAAGAGCAACAGTTGTTACCTGGGTATAAGCCAGGCGTCGCCTAAGGAATGCCACAGTTCAGTCTCTTTACTGGTCACACAGTTAGCCAGCAGGTTCAGCGCGTCGCGGGTGAGCAGGGGCTGCACCACTCGGGCGGGGAGGCGACCGTCGGCTACGTCTTGAGCTGCGTCGACGATCAAAGCCAATGGTGTGAACAGGAAGTGGACTAATTCTGGTGCGTTTGGGTCGTGGATGTGAGCTCGTAGCCTCGCCAGT
This sequence comes from Heliconius congener, assembly GCA_018230605.1. Lineage (NCBI taxonomy): Eukaryota > Metazoa > Arthropoda > Insecta > Lepidoptera > Nymphalidae > Heliconius > Heliconius congener. The sequence goes on from DWAO01005605.1 coordinate 2,165, forward strand.
AGGTTAAAGGACAGTTTGAACTTCTGTAGCACGTCGACAAAATCTCTTTCAGGCGGGGGGCGCGTGCGCAGCGCCAGCATGCCCTCGCCTGCACCAGCGCTGCGCTTGCCGCCTCCGCGCGATCGCCGCCGTCTCTCCAGCTCACGCGACGCGGCCGCCGCGTGCTGTAGTCGCGCGATGAACTTCTCTATGTCATCGAAACACCGATTTAGTATGGCTATATCTTGCTCGTACAGCCTCTCCGAGCCTGTCGACGACGCGTCATCTCGTTCACCACCGGAACCTCCCCGTTCTCTCTCTCCGCGGTCCCCTCGTCCTAGCTGAGCTGACATTTGCTGGAAATCATAAGCAAATATTGACGTGACTAGCTTTTAAAAGAATTTCTATGATTTTGTCGTATTATCACCGTCATATAATATCATAACATTATATAACGACGATAATGATTCTATTTGGGTTTTCTAAGCAGTTAATGGGCCCAGGACTCACGACAAGAACTGCTTCCCATTGATTCCGCGTGAGGGTATGGTAGAGTGGCGGCATGACGAGCTGTCGCGGTCGCTTTCTACGGATTGCCAAATCCCTACTGATGACAGCGCGGACCGTCCATCGACCGTTCTATCGCTATCACTGATAACGTGAGGATAGATTATCCTATCTGTTTATCTCTGTTTACTATTTCTGCTCCAAAATTTTAAAATAGCTTTCGTGTGAAAATGTACTAATTTTAAATACTATATTTTTTGGTGTGATTTAGATTGAAATATATCATTTTAAATTTATGCATGAAAAACTTTTTCAGATCAAAAAATTGCGAAGAGCAAGTAACATAATTAGATATGCATGATAGTGATAATATTGATTAAATTTTGTAGAACTTTAAAATTAAAACTTGAATTCAAAAAATGTTGTAACTAACGAATTTGTCGTTACTCATCTAATTGTTCTAATTTACATAATATGCTATTAAGTACATCGTGATTTCTCATTATATTCACTTCACTTCTTATTATGCCGCAATAGAGAATTTATTTATGAGAATATCATTACCGTTAATAAATGTATATTATTTCATCGTTAAAATTTTTATATTTGCGTCGGAATTTAATCGATTTATACGGATAATAAATTCAACCGATTGCGTGTCGTTATCAAAAAGTGATAAAATTCTTGATAACTCATTGAGTCTGATAAAACATATCGGTCCTCGTGTTTCTAGAACAATATCCATATAACAGTCAAAGCTAGTATGTTACTGAATTCGTCATCAATATATGCAAACGAGATCGTATGTCACGTTTGTTAGACAAAGCATTTCACGCTGCACCAGTAGGTAAACGTGAACGTAAATAGCTTTATTTCAATGTAATATATTATTTATGTTAGTATAATTATATGTGGGATTGGGAAGTATTAAAGCTAAGCTGCATTTAAAGGTAACATAACCATTTATTAAAATTTCAAGCAATATATAGGTCGTAACGTGAGGCTTGTCGAGGCCCTACTAGAGTGACTATAAATGCGATTGATTGCGGGTTAGACTTCCACTAACAAAAATTAAATTTATATTTTAATTTCTTCGCTGACGGTGGTATGGTGTGGAGGCAAAGCGGGGCGTTAAGTTCGGCTAGTAACTTAACAGGCAATGCCTCCAGAATGTGGCGGGAAATGGGAAACGAAGTGTCTTAACACAAGGTTCCCTCTGCCTACCCTGCTGTGTGAAAGATACAGCGTGAAACTAATTTAGGTCGTGTCGCAATTAACAACTGATTGTCTCCTTTCATCCTCTTATCATGTACACACTTAGGTCATATCTTTCATTCCCACATTTCTATAAATTTTTTTAAACGCTACAAATCCCATTCCTACATAACATAATGTACACATGTATGAGATAACATAGTTACCTGTCGTCGGGGTCTGTCCATTTCACTTTCTCTTTCCCGTTCTCGTTCACGTTCAATTACAAAGTCGCGTCCAGCCTCCGAGCCGCCGCCGCCAACTCCCCTGCAGCAACCAATATACTGTTGTAGCACATACTATTACTTTTTCACAAAACACTCAAGCTATTCTTCTCTATTCATATTATTTTTTACCATGTGTAAGAGGACACCGGCAACGGAAACAAGAAGGTCTTATTAAACATGCCATCAAGAATACTGAATACTATACAGAGGAGTACAAGCGTGTACGCTTATTGTTATACTATATGCTATTTTAAATTGTTCTTCTCTCAATTTCGACAAGGCCAGGTTTATCTCCGATAAGATTAAGTGCATATTAAGCATACCACAGTTACTACACCAATGGCTATTGTATGTTGTAATGTTATCTGATCTCAACAAATTCTTATTTGGCGTCCAAGATCAATTTGTATTTTAGATATTTTTCTGATATGAAATAGTACAATTTATAATTTTATTTTTTAACAAATAAACCGACTTTCACCGGATCTCATCAGAACCGAATGAAACTCTCACCAAACTCCCCTCTTTCCAGTAAAACAAGCGCGAGTCGGGCTCGCTTTCAGAAGATTCCGTACAAAAATTGGAGGTCTCTAGCTTTTTCTGGAATTCAAGCTTAGCTTAGCTAGAGCCCTTTCATCTGATACCTCACTTGAACTAGTGGCTTTAATACCTACTTTTGTCTCCTTTTTTAGGATTTAAACACAAATGTATAGTTTCCAGACTTTTTGTTGAACTAGTACTACCTGTAGATGCTAGCTGTCAAATTTCATAATTCTAGGTCAACCGATAGTACCCTATTAATTTTGATTCCCTTTATAGTGTCAAAATACCCGTTTATTGCAATATAAACCGCCATATCTTTTTATTAAGTAAATGTAGTGTAAACTACATTTACTTAATAATAATAATATGGTGGTCTTTTTTTAGGATATTATGAAACCATAGATATGGTTTCAATTTCAATTCGATATCTCCAAGCATTCTTGAGATAAAAGATCTTGACAGACAGACAGACCCCTATAAGAATTTAAGACTAATAAAATAAAATGGGACCACACGGGAAGTTTCAAATAAAACGAGATTCATCAAAATTGGTTCATTTTGGAAAACAAACAGTGTCAATTTTTTTAAAGCATCGCATTTCATACTTAAGTGCATTGAGTTCTTCAACCAGCGTCTGCGCGCCGACGTCATGGCACTGGAAGATATGTAGTTCCCTGCGCGCCCCGGCTGGCGACCCACCACCTCCACCGCCACCCTCGGGCGCGCCCACCACGAACGCCAGGACGTTGTTGTAGAGCTCAGCGGGCTCGGGAGACGTGAACGCGGTAGGAGAATGCACCCACGATACGGGGAAACGCTCCATTATAGACTGCAATAGAAAATATAATTCTAATAACAATATTGATGAAATATGCAAATAATTAAAATAGTTGTTTTCGAAGAGTGAAAGTCAAAGTCAAATAACTTTATTCAAAATAATAAGTTACATTCTTCACTTATTGAAATATATACGTAAAGTGAAATCATTACCCCGGTTTCGTAATCCATGACTAACACCCATTGGTCTTCTAAACATAGCTGCATTTTTTGACTCCATATTCCTGAAAATAAAATTGATCGTTATTTTTTTTCTTGTTTCTTCTTTTATGTATAATGTTAAAAATATTTTTACACTCATTTGTCGTTTCTTTTTGAAAACTGAGCCGAGATATCCTATTGTTGAATACTTAATTGCCAGAACACAAATTCGTGAATTGCCCAATTAAACTCGGAGAACATTTGTAATATCTAGAACCATAGTTTCTATTCAAACAGTAAGTAGTTATACATATAACTTCTCACAGAAATGTTTTCCTAGTACAAGTATGGGCAGGAAGTGATCGTCGCCGTGATTTGTGTATATAATGACATATATCCTATTGTAATATATTTACCGTTGGATTTTTCCAACTGAAGCAACCTCCTCATACCATCTGCAGGATACACGATGCCGGTCTCTCTAGTCACTGTGAAGGTGGCGAGGTGCTCGAGGACATAAGCACTTCTACGAAGACCTGCTAAGGTTTCAAATTCATCTAGAGCCCTAGCAGCGGTCGCGTCCGACGCCCTTCCCCTCGGACCGCTTCCCCCATCCCTAGCGTTGCGTAGCGCCATCTCTAGGGGCTCTCACGATGATAGATGCAGTTCACGCATCACGATTAATTTTATTGTAGTTTTATTTAAGATCCTCTGAACCAAATCTGTAACAAGAAAGTTATGTTTTAAAATAATTCCACTTTTTATGAACAAGGTAAAATATTATTTTGCAATACTGGAACTTACTAACTTGAAGATAATTTTTATTTTTATTGCTATTTATTTTCAATTTTTATTTTATTCCAGTTTAAGTAATTTTTAAATTTTTACTAGTTAAACAAATATTGTAATGTAAATAGTGTTTCAGTTGGAAAATAATGGAATATGTAAAATTACTAAGCGTATATAATTTCCTATTTTACGTCATATATTTCACGGTAATTCGTGAAAAACAGCACAGTATACCAGGAGGCCAGTCTGAATGTAAGCGCGACAGATTGTGGGTTCGATTTCTACTCGAGGAAATGAATTATTAATATGTTTATTACCTAACTCTGGCAACGAGACAAACAGCGGCGTTGAGTTCCGCTACTCAACACGCAATTTTTTCAGAATTCGGCAGAGGGTGGGGAACGGAGGGAACTTAAGGTATCCTCTGCCTAATCTGTTATGGGCAGGAAACAGCATGGAGCTAAAATAAAACCAGTCAAATGCGATTCGGACTAAGGGTGAGCGGGAAGTACATAAAAGTTGACAAACCTAAATTTACAGACGTATGCATTCATTTTGTATGAAACTATATACAATTATATATGTACCTAATGATATTTATTTTATAAAATATCTACAAATTTTGTCCAAAGTTCTCACTTTTTGCCAAATTTTATAATTTTAGGTTCACTGGAAGTAGTACCCTATAGGTTGAATGATTGTTAAAAGAATAAGAAAACAACAACAGTATAACAAATACTGGCTTCTAACACTGGATAGGCGTGATATGACAATAGACAATACAGCCATCACGGTGTAACTACCGACTATGATTACCAATATGTTTACGTATGCATTTATCTATTTATGTACGTAAAACTGCACTTTGTATCGTCAACGTAGCGACAATCCTGTGAAACACCTTTGTCTATTCTATTTTCACGTGACGTGACTATTATTAAATGTTGAATCCCTGGTATTAGGCTACCAGGAACTACTTTTAGGTAATTTAAATATTTAATATTTCTATTTTATTATTTAGAACTAGTTGTAACGTAGTCAGCTATATTGTGCTTATCTTTTATTTCAGTCTTTATCTTGCTTTAAAAGATAAAACTGATAGGTACTTTACTAATATCTATAGAGGTATGCGCGTTTAATTTTGTATTGTTTTACAAAAACGAAGTAACATGAGGCCATTGATTTTATTCGTTTAAAATTCAAGAAAGGCTACCTGGGCTATAGCTATAGCCAGCTATAGCTGGTAGCGTCGGGCCGCCACCGTCCGAGCAGCTGTCAACTGTGGGCTCTCGTCCGAAACTAATTACATACTTTGAATACAGTTACAAACTGTTTTGATAGACATCCGTCACTGCACACTGACTATACACTTACAACTAAAGATTTACAATATGTTGTTTCATTGAATATATCGATAAATATTTACATATTCTAGGTTTACATTTTATACGAAAAGAATAAATCACTTCGTATGTTACAGTTTATTTTTGCGTCGTCATCATCGCCAAAACAATTTACAATATGAAATAAAATAACAAATGAATAAAAGAAGTCTCCAGTCCATCGAGGCTGTCATGGCATAAGCATGCAACTGTAAACGCGACGAGATTGTGGATTCGTTTCTTACTAGAGGGAAGAAAAAAATAATATTTTCATTTCTTCGCTTTGGTAACTAGGCAACGCGCAACATTGAGTTCCGTCACTGAACACGCAATGCCTCAAGAATTCGGCGCAAAGTGGGGTACTGAAGTGTCTAAAGGAGAACAGAGTGTCTTAATACGAGGTTCCCGGTTTCCCTCTGCGTTTCCAGGCCCGTGCTTGATATAAGGTTCCAAAGAAATGTTTAATTATATATATTTTATGTGGTGTTTTAAGCTTCATATGAAAGTTAATAAAAATATTCTTTAATTGATTAACAGCTCTAAAGCGAAATGATGAAACAGAAGATGAGTTGTGTAACGTGGTATCTAATGAATTACGAGAATACAGTACACTGCACTCAGTAGTCAGCACTGTCAGAAACATTGATATTTTGCAATTATACGAGTCGACTAGCAAGCATAATATGTTTGTACATCGTAGCCGCGGTCTGCGGCGGCTAAGGAAGGGAGGGCCATTTCGCAGTGCCGCAGGTGCGCAGGCGCCGCGCCCTCGGCCCTCGTCCCCCGCACTGACGTCTTTCTCAATGGGACGCGCGTTGCGTTTCTAATCCTTGTGTATGTTCGTTTGTGTTTGTATTGCGGAACTAGGTCGCATTCCTTCAACTATACCCAATGTTTTGAATGCGTCCGAACAACACCATTGAGTAAGCATTTACACTTTCTCTAGCAATTCTTAGTGTATGTATATATACAATATATGGGTAATGTTTAGAAGGGCTTTTGGTAAATACACTGCGTAAAAAGTGAAAATGTTGTGGTATTTGCGACTCTCTCTTCTTATTACATCACACACTCACTTACTTATGAGTGAATATAAATACTTCCATGTATAAACCAAAATACGTCTACCATATACGTCACTGTTCTTGTATCAAAGAGTTAAGACAGGCCATTCCCAATACTTTTCGCACAATTTTCGAGAAATAGCTCGTTGAGTTGTGGAATTCAATTCCGCGCCTTGTTTAAACTATGACCAGAGCGAAAAAAATAAAAAAAAAACATTTCTCCAAGTCGGAATCGAACGCAAAACCGACGCGTTTATATTTCGACACTGTGCCGTTGTGCCATGATGGTCTCAAAAAACGAAATATTTTGCCATGAATCACCACGTCACAATAACGAATGATGAATGAATGATGACATCTCATAATTTATTTCATTAAATTAATTATTGATAAAAAATACTTTTGTAAATTATACTTGAAATTAAATAGTAAAATTGAAATGGTCATGGGTTTTCATATAACTACACATAATTTTCGGTATCTTTGTAATATTTACTTTTATTAATATAAAATAAAAAGGGTGTTTGAGAATGTATAGAGGCCGTTGTGGCGCAAGGGCGTTGACTGTAACGTGGCGGTTGTAGGTTCTGTTTCCACTATTTCATTTCATTTCTTCACTTTGGTACCAAAGCAAAATTCGATGAAAAGTGGGAGACAAAGTGTCTTAGCAATCAACTTAAATTCCCTCTGCCTATCCTGCCATAAGCTGCCTGCCATAAGCGATATACAGCGTAAAGCTAACAAAAAAATAAGAAATATGTATATATAAAAAATACTTGTCGACCAAAATATTTATCGCATTATTGATAACTATCTGGCAACATTAATTTTGACAACTCACTAATAGCTACTAGATTTTAAAAGCTTTATAATTTCAAAGCGTAAATTGTGATAATATTTTCAAGGCATTTCGAGATATGTGGTAGTAGGCCAGCGCTAGATACCGGTGTGTTTCGTCAGACCGACGGAGGCTGCTGACAGGTTCCGAGCCACGCATTCCGACGAAGTTATGCATATCAATGTGATAAATTATGATAAATATACTGACCTTCGCGACTCTGCACACCTTGACTCAATACGGTGTAAAAATATTAGGTTTTTTTTTAATATTCATATTGTACATTTATATATCTATATTAAATAAATATTTTATTTGAAAAAAACACCTGAAAATATATTTATAAAATATAACATTGTAATTGTGTTCATTTCAAAATTTAGAGCTCACCTTAGCTTCATAAATAAGAGAGACTTGTTAAATTCGTCGTGGCGAAGTGGCTCAGTGTGTGACTGTAAACGTGACGGTTGTGGATTCGATTCCCATTCTGATAAATGAAATATTTAATATTTTCATTTTCTAGTTCTCGTAACGAGGCAAAGCGCGGCGTTGAGTTTTGCCACTCACCATGTAAGACCTTAGAATTCGGCGGAAATTGAGGAACGCAACTGTCTTAGCGTAAACTGAGTGTCCTAATACTAGGTTCACAGGTTCCTTCTGCTTACATTGCTATGTGCAGAATACAGCTTGAAGCTAAAAACCAAAGAGATTTTTATTTATTTTTAAATATTTTGATTTATCGGCCATAACATAAGTATATGTTGTTACATTTAACTTTGTAAAGTTACTAAGAAAAAGTCAACTACAATTTAAGATCCACCTTCCGTTAAAATTTAAAGGTTGAGTTGATTATTCATCCTAAAGATTATAATTTTTTTTTTCAAATAGATATTTAAGATAAGTATCAATAATATTGAGTCTCGTTATACATAGGCATATTGTTTGTCTGTCGTGTAGGTTTGATGTGGGAGTACTTATACATTGTCGACTTGCGAATCATCTCAACGCATATTTAAGGCTATTTATTTAATAACAAATAGAATATTTAACACCGTTTATTTTTTAACCATAAAATGCCCTATTACATATAAGGCAAGTTGTGGAAATATTTTTTTAAGTCAAACAGAGTTTAATAGATGTTACGACCAGATAAACTTATATCTTATTTACAATATACACGTAAATTCAAATCATTTACTTTTTTTTTGATGCTGTATACATATAGCGGGGAAAGCAGAGGGAATTTAGAGTCATGACAGTACGTTCCCCACTTTCTACCGAATTTTCGAGAAAATGCGTATTGAGTGGTGGTATTTAACGCCACACTTTGTTTATTTTTATTACCAAAGCAAGGAAATGAAATATTAAATAACTCTTACCTCAGAGTAGGAATCGAACCCACAACCGTCGCGTTAACAGTCACAAGCAGTGCCACAGCGCTACGATAGTAGATAGAAAGAAAATAGTATCTTTATAATGAATAAAATATAACTAAATGTATAAAAAAAATAATTGTCCTAGGAATTTTAGACCGTTTTAAATTATTTCAGCGTAGAAAATTAAGATAAGTCAATGTAATTGTCATCAGATCACAGATGCATCTGCGTTGATGTCTTTTGTAGGGCGGGTCGTTTCGTGTGGGTCACAAGACCGTACACGCTCCACGGGAGACCACGGTGTCGCCCCTGGAACTAGAGTGCCAGACCTATCAGTCGATTATACATGTGTTGGAAACATAATTAAGAACATATGATTAAATCTTACATCATACTACACGTCGTACACGTCGCAACTATTAAACCGATTAATATAAAACTTTGTAAACGTCATCCTTGAGGCATAAGAAAGGATATTGAAAAAATATATTTTCCTTTGACTATATTATAAAAATAT
>DWAO01005606.1:0-11617 GCA_018230605.1 Heliconius congener
CCACCAGTACCAGGATGATCCTATTCTAGGCCGGGATCACACGGCACAAAATCAAATTATGAAATCATGAGTCCGATCATGGCACAGGGGCACAAAGTAAACATATTTAATATTTTCATTTATTCGCTCTGGTGTAACCACAAAATGTCTCCAGAATTGGGGGAAAATTAAAATAGAGAATTGATTATCTATCACTAGGTTCCGTCTGCCTACCCTGTGGTGTGCGTGAAGCTGAAAAAAATTTTACCTGTGTTGTAATGCGACCAGTCCAAGGCATATTACTTGACCTACGTCCACTTGTGTTGGCCAGTCACCAGTTCCTATTGCACCGAAAACCCCACATTCGTGTGTCAATCCTGTAACAACAATAATAAAAATATATTTACCTAAGATCTACTTCTTAAAGTAAGATATATATGTAGGCATGCGTAACAGATTTTTTTTCTCCCAACTAAACCTAAATTAATGCATAAATACCGCAATTATTATTTTTTCTTATTTTAAAACGGGCTAGTCGTGGCGCAGCGGCACAGTGTGACTGTAAAACCGACTGGTTGTAGGTTCGATCCCCCACTCGAGGAGATGAAATATTTACGTCAATGTATATTTACATTTCTTCGCTCAGGTATCGAGGCAAAGCGCGGCGTTGAGTTCTGCCACTCAACACGCAATGCCTCCAGAAAGTGGGGAACGGAGTGACTTAACACTAGGTTCCCCCTGCCTACCCTGCTGTGTGCGGGATACAACGTGAAGCTGATAGATTTGTCTTGCAGAATCTGACTAACGCAAAATTATACTTTTGCGTTAGTCAAATTCTGCAAGACAAATCAATTTCTGCAAGACAACAAATTATTGGTATGAAAAAAAACTTTTAGCTAAAATTAACAATGACGAAATTTCAAAGATCAGAATAAAATTAAACTAAAGTCTCAAGTTCTGATAAGAGGAACTTATTAAAAAAAACACGCTAGCAACAATCTTCTAACATTTATCTATTAAAATTTACAATCGCGACGGTTTGATAAGGGTTAGTAAACTTGACACAATTTACGCTTTTTTTAACCTACTTACATGCTTGCTCTTATTATTCGCGTAACACTTAAAAATTGTTATCGGCATAAAATAAAATAAAATATGCTTATTGCGATTATATTTTAAGATTTATAATTTAATTTTATGCATCTGAGATTTTATGAACCCTACATTTAAATTTTACAAGTACCTAGAGGTTACCTGTGATATCACCGAGAAAAATATACTTTAAAAATACTGAGAAATAATCATCATTATTTACTAATATTTCGCAATTATTTTTTAACAATATGTTAAAAAATTATTGCGAGGAGATGAAATATTTACTTAAATTTAGATTACCATTTCTTCGTTGTGGGGTCGAGGCAAAAGCGCGGCGTTGAGTTCTGCCATTCAACACGCAATGCCTCCAAAATTCGGCAGAAAGTGGAGAACAGAGTGTTCTGTTCCCCACTAGTTTGGAGGCATTGCGTACCGCACACTGCACGGTAGGCAGAGGGAACCTAGTGTTAAGACACCTTAACACTAGGTTCCCTTTGCCTACCGTGCAGTGTGCGAGATACAGCGTGATTAATTTAATAACAAAAAAAACTTATTTTGAAATGGCTTGCTGTATTTGTTTAATTTTTAATTTTATAACTCTGAACTTGCCTAATTATTTGCCATGACATCGCAATTACTCAATACATACCTATTAAAATAGTAGATCCTTTAAACAAAGTTGAAATGTAGACTATACTCTCTACGTATGTAATACTGATTATGTATTCAAAATATTCAAATATCCATCGCAGGAAAATCCAAAATGGAATGTAGTTAAAGTTAAAATACGATGTTAAAAGTAAAAAAAAATAAGCGCGAAGGCTTTTTTTATATTGATAAGTCTCACGTATTTATTATATAAATGTTGTACCCTACTATTAAGATACTCAGCTCTACAATTATCACGAGAGTCTCTTGACTGTCGAGTGTCTCTTGAGTGGCTGAACTCAACACCGTGAATTGAAAGTGAGGCTAGCATAGTTACATAGTATGAACGGCATAGCAACGGCAAGAAGTGGCAAAGCGTGCGACTGTAATCGCGCCGGTTGTGGGTTCGATTGCCATTCGATGGAATCAATTATTCAATATTTTTCTTTCCTTGTTCTAGTAACAAGATAAAACGCGGCGTTGCGTTTCGCCACTTAACGTGCCATGTCTCGAAATTCTGCGGAAAGTTGGAAATGAAAAACAAAACTAATACATACCTGATGAAACTGCACCCCTTCCATATCGCTTACTCTTTACTTTGACTTCACTTTGTGTTTTGTCGCATTCGCAATTGCTGTTCATACTAAGTCTGTTCATGGGCTCCGTTGTATCTCCTACGCAACATGGTGATGGTCCTGCGGGACCCTCCATGCTCTTCTGCAGAAAATTATCATAATAATTAAAATTAATATATAAAAACGATGAAAAACTAATACTATATAGTAAAAGTAAAATATTACAGTTATTGCAACGCCATTAGAGAAAATTGTAAGACTAATGGAACAATAATGAAAGTTGTTCTTCAGAAGGTCTTTAATATTAAGTGATATTTCTATAAATAAAATGGTGTACATAGAATAAAATATCATAACAATAATACTATTGTGATAATAATAAATTACATTTTCTATATTGACAATTGTATCATATAATTCAATAGTTATCTGTACTCTGTATACAAATAGTTAACTAAATGACTACTGTATTCAACAAGCAAAATAAACTTACACAGTCAAACTCAATATTAAATAATCTAAAAATGTAGAGTTGAAATAAGATAAAAAAAAAGCTAAATATCAAATTCAGGCAGGAGCAATCACAACGTCTCTCTAGACCAAATGAACTAAATAAGTGTAGATATCAACGCGCAATTATATTTGGCACAAATACGTATACCGAATTTAATAATAAATGATAAGCTAACATAACATTTCCTATTTTGTGACGCTGACGACAAATCTGACCAAGAAATGGAGCTAAATCGTTTAAATTGAACGTCACTGGCGAGGTCATTAAAGACATTGTTCAACTAAATAAAAGATATACATCAAAGTAATTTATCTATTTTTTTTATAGTTAACAGTCAAAATGGCTATTTGCTTATTGATAATCCAGACATTAGGTAACTTTGTTCTTCGTAGCTAGGTTATCCATTTCGTTGTGTATTTTGCATAAGATAAGATTTTTTTCTGCCACTCAACACGCAATGCCTCCAGAATTCGGCAGAATGTAGAGAACGGAGTGTCTTAACACTAAGTTTCCTCTGCGTTCCTTGTTGTGTGAATACACCGTGGAGCTGATTTATTTGTTTTAGGACTTAATTTTAATAGGCAATGCAATGTGGTGTATCATATTTCAAGCCAGCAAAGAAGAAACTTTAGCACTCTATGAATTCACTCATGAGGCCGGACAGCAATGCCTGGGACTGTAGGCCTCAGGGGTCATTTATTAAACGATTATATTGCCGTTTATCTTTTAAAGTTGAACTCTTTTATTTACTTCACAAAATTTGAAATGATCTCAAGATCATGTCACATCCAAAATACATTTTAGACATGATACTGATAGACTAGACTATAAATTATAGATAGACCTTAGTAGATATTATAAGAGATCTGACAATTAATCAAAAACGACAAAGTCACTAAATTATTGTGGTCTCCCAAAACTCCTACCTATATAGGTTCATGAAAATATAGACAATTAAATTACAATTGATATTGTCCTAAAATAAGTGTTACAAGATACCTTTAATTTTTTAGTATTTTTTACCGAGTTTTAGTAATTATTGTATGCACGTAGATAGATGCGAAAAAGTATTTATTTATTTAAAAATAAATATGTCAGCAATACTGCCAAAGTCTATTATTAACACAAAATGTAAGCGCATTGCTAAAAATAATATAGTCTAAGCAAAAGTTACGAAAACAACGCACCGAATGTTATTATGAACTTACACCCTAGTTTTAACAAACATGACGAAATTTGAAATAATAGAGTGATCACAATCTATAATATAATACGAGCTCGTAAATAGTTCGCGCAATTCTCACTGATATGTCGTCATCACGTGGTGCTGAGCCGCAGGGGGTCAGTTTATCATATGACATTACTAGTATCTTTCCACAACACCATTTATAAACAAATGACCGATAAAGTAAAGATTCTGCATAACAATATGTATGTAAATATTATTACATACATGTATTATAAATATTATGTTCTACTATTTTTTTTTATGTTTTCAGGCTCTATGACGTAACGTATAAGACCTATTTTTTTTTAATATTAAATGGAGTCGTTCATCACTCGTATTGAATTGTTATGCCAAATATCAAATTACTGGACTTTCAAACTGACACGTGTTTGACTGCTAAGAGATAATGAAATTGAGGTGAAATATTTTTGTAAATACAAAATTTTATGAGATTCCAAGATTTATGTTTTATTGAGGCCAGTCGTGGCGCAGGAGCACAATCGTGTGTCTATAATGCGACAGTAGTTTCAATTGTAGATTCTAGAGAAAATGAAATTTTTATTATTTTAATTCTTTTCGATCTGGTATCGGGGCAAAAGCGCAGCGTTGAATTCGGCCACTCCCTCTTGATTTAATTTTAACACGCAATGCCTGCAGAATTAGGCGGAATATGGGAAGTGGACTGTCTTAACACGAGGCAGCCTCTACATACCCTGCTACATGCGGTATACAGCGTGAAGTTGATAAAGAATATTTTATCAGGTTAGATACTTTCCCCAGCTAAGGTTACGGTCGTTCTCACCACTATTATATATACATTGATACATAGACATATTCTGAGTGTTCTTTTACTTTCATAAACACAAGAAGCAAACAAACAAAATTCCTCATTGTTGGCTAACAATATTTACTTATACACATATTTTCACTCATTCTTTAAACTGCCCAAACCAAAGCACTTATTATTTTAACTCTGAAGAATATCTTAATTATTATATATTTTTTTATTCTAGATTCCTTTACAATGTCCTGTCAACGCCCTTTAAATGACGACGATTGCGATAGTACAAACATAGGAATGTCTGTTGAACCAATAGTCAATCTTGCTTATATAACAAATTATAACTTGGTTATTATCTAATGATAGACAGATGAAAGGAAAATTTCAATATGATAACTGTAACAAGGTCGTGTTGACTTAAAATAATTATTATCAACTAACTTAAGCGATTTGTTCGTAATCGGCTGATACTAAAGACGTAGGTTCTAATCTTTTTTTAGCTCAAAAATTAAATATCTCGATCGGGACGGGTATTGTGATAAATCTTTCGTTATTTTTAATCTTTTATTGTTTTACTTTAATATTTTAATGAGTTACTAATATTGTCAACTACAAATATGTACATTCGTAAGTTTAAAAATAAAATATGAAACAAATACTACCAATAATCAGTTTTATGCTGTATCCCGCACACAGCAGGGTAGGAAAGGAACCTAGTGTTAAGACACTCCGTTCCCCACTTTCCGCCGAATTCTGGAGGCATTGCGTGTTGAGTTGCAGAACTCAACCAGTCGAATTAGTCACACTTTGTGCCCCTGCGCCACGACGGGCCTTTTTTTTTAAATACCAATAATAAAAAAAATCATTTAAAAGGCACATATCACATATTTATAATTTATAATTATTAAATAAATACTCACCTACTATACCTAATATAAATACAAAGATCGTTTTTTTTACTTTTTTTATCGTTTTCTTAGTTAAACTTAATATCACTAGTAAAAACAGATTCTTTGTAATGTAATTAAGATGAGTACAAATATGCTTTATGTAATTAAGACGATGTATCTCATTAAGACTAATAATTATTATTTTTCTTATAAATTGTAATAGAAGCAAGTGATAGGGCATAGGTTGTGGGTTCGACTTCCACTAGAGGAAATGGAAGATTAATTCATTTCATTTCTACGCTCTGGTGTCAGGGCAAGGCGCGGAGTTAAGATACATCAATCAATATGTATATTCTATAGTTATCCTCGATAATTTTCCGATTCCAACATGTAGTTTCTGAGATTAGCACGTTTATCCAAACAACAAAAACAAAACAAAAGCAAATTCGCTTTAACTACATCTACACTGGGAAATACCTATAAAGGTAGAAGAAGTATATATAGGTAGAAGATTGAGAATAATTAAAAATTTATTAATTTATATTTTCAAAGAAGCTAGGGCCCGGCCTGGCATCTGGGTATATCGTACATTTAAAATTTGTTATCACTTTTTAATAAAACAAGGATACGTAGCAAGTAATAAAAATACTATAATAACAAAATGTAATTGAGCTAAAAACAAAAATATTTATGCTGCTTTTACCTAAATTTATAAAAAAAAAAAATAATAATATAGGGAGAAGACAGTTTTACTTGAGATTTCGCGTATTGTGAGGAGGTTCCTCTCTCTGGAGCCCTAGCCACCGATTGCTTGTCTCACCTTCGGAAGAGTAGAGAGTTTTTTAAATATTTTTAAATGAATTTTTTATAACAATTTATATTGAAATGTAAAGTTTATTTCTCAACTCTAACAATATATAAAAATATATATTGTTAGAGTTAATTTCTTACAATATCAATATTATAAGGGACCGACAATATAGTTAATAGTATATTATCTCTAATTGTAAGGACCTATTAAATTAACGACAGGCCACACTAAATGGAGCAAAAACATATTCACAAGCCGTTATTGATATCGTATTTGTTTACGTACGAACTGGCACAAATATTATTTTTCACTGACATCCATTGCATCATTCATTATTAAATAAAAATATTTACTTCAAGATATATTAAGTATGTTTATATTTAAAATAATTCGTTAGTGTTTTTTCCAATACTTGCTATCTTTGTCCCACATATAGCTCGTTTTCAAATCATTCAAATGTATATTCTTGTTTTGTTAACAGAAAACGCAACATGGAGGGCTATCATCAATAAGTTATGAATGCTTTCTTGAAGCTCCTAGTACCGAACGTGAGTATCAAATGGAAAAATGCGCCTATAGTCATAGAGACTTTTAATAGAAATAGTTATTTTAAACTGGTAATACAATAATATTTATTACCGATATAAAATTTATTAGATTGATACTATGCAACTTTTGTAAAATTAATTTATCAGTTGGTTAAAACAAAAAAATATATTACATAGCGGTTGATATCCTTAACATATGAGTCGCTGGAGGGTATAAGGACCAACCCTCGTTAAGTATTATGTAGTTACTATTTTAAACCATATGTTTACATGGATAAGTAAATAATAATGTATATTCTGTTTTGCTTTGCTTTTCTTTATCTTCCACAGATTTTTGTAGAAGTAGTTAAAAAAATTTTGCTGATGAGATGATGATTCAGCGGGATTTATTATTTCAATAAAACTTACAGAACAATAAGGATGAGAGAATATAACTACAGAAAGGATATTAACTGTTAATATAAAATTATCGTTAGAATTTTACATCCATCTTCCTCATTAATGAGATATGAAAAGAAAATATAGTGTCCAGACACTCCATATACAATTATTCAGACAAGAAACGTTATTTATATATTTTTAAAAAAAATTAATGTGGTATTCCACACTTAGTAAATCTAAATAAGTATTAATTATATAAATTATTTTATAGAGTTGCACTATAATTGCAAATCAAAGAACAGAATCTGAATAGAAAAAAAAAAATTATGTTAGAATGGTGATTATGTAATAAAATTATATATTAAAATTTAAATATCATTAGAAAATTTATTTAAAAAGCTATTTTATTATGGTAATTTAATTTATCTGTATATTGTCCTATATGCAAATTCAAAAGAAATGTATTTCAATGTGGATCTTAAAATATAAGCCAGGTATCCAAATACATAAATCTTAATATTTTGTGCATAAAAGTGGTATCAATGATTTTAAAAAATCCATTACTGTAGATCTTTTATTTAATTTTTTAAATTTTCATTTAGTTGTTTGTTTAAAGTATATATGTTAGGATATAAAGAGATTTAAATATCATTTAGGTGGAATGTTTGATTTTATCATTAGTTGGCAATAATGTTTATTCTATTAACTTTTTTACTTTTATAATATAGGATCCAATGTGTTTTTTTTAATTTAAAATCTAAATTATATTGCTATAATTAAAATTTAAAAAAAACAGCCACTCTGTAATAAGGTTTGATGGGCAAAAAAATTTTCTTAGAAATTTTATTTATTAATTTTTAAACATAATTATAGTGCATTTACGACATAATTGATTATTATTACATAATATTTTATAAAATTAATTAAAAATATGACATAATTAATATCTGGGCAAATCAAAAAGAGGCTATATCGAAGTACAATATAAATAAACAATGAATGAAATCACCATGCAAATGAACAAACGGACATTTGTAGATCATAAATATAAATACAAAAAGCCATATTAAGAGATCCAGCTCAATAATTAATTGACAATTCTGCGCAAAAACCACACCATGTGGACATTACAGCGAGTTAATGAAATATAACCGCAACAGTTACAAAATGAACATATTGCAAAACTAATGCTTATGAAATAGAAGTTATCAAATTTCGTCGTGTTATAATTTTATTTACTTTTTGCCCTAACCTTAAATCAGCTGATTGGTCTTATAATTTTTTTAATAACAAAATACCATGCACTTACCTTAGATAGGAAGATCAGATTGTGCACAAATATAACCGGGTACTGTTTCTGTTAGTTACTTTATAAAAACAACAACTTTAGAGAGGGAGCGTAGCGGAGCGACAAGTATCAAGAAATAATTGAATGTCTATACATAATTTGAATTTGAATTGAAAGAAACTTGCGCGTGCGACTGAGCTAGCGATTTGAGTGACTGAAATGGCTACAGATGTAGTGCGACTAAGACTTCCCGATCTCTTAGTTTTTTTATTCCTGAATTAAATAATTATGGACAAAATATATTTTTTGAAGCTCCACGACGAATCTCACTTATAGGCAGAGAATATTCGATTCTCTACTTTCTACTCAAATACGAGACATTGTGAGTTGAGTGGAAAAATTCGACGCCCCACTTTGTCTTACAATAGTGAAATAAAAATAATTTATTCTCTGAGCGGAAATCGAACCCAAAGGCAACAGCTTTTGGTTTTAGTATCATATATTTTCTCACTGTGACACAATTACCTCAACAGAAAAATAATTATTATTTATGAAATTGATGAAAACACGAACAATTGCATATTTTTGAACGAATTTGTACTTGTGTGGTGATGAACCTTTCAAATAAAAAAAAACTAAATCAAAATCAGTTCATCAGTTAGGGAGCTACGATGCTACAGCCAGACATAAAAAACACATATATGTACGTACAGCTATATCCACATACGCACATATACCGACTTACAGGTACGTCAAACTTATAATACAATAGGGACTGTCTTCATCGATTTTTAAAATTAAAAGTAGAAAATATATATTAAACTTAATTTTACAAATAATCACAATCATTTAAGCACCATATCAGTCATTATATTAATATATTTCTTTTCAAGTATCAAAATCAAACAATACACGACCTAACAAGTTGTTATCAAAAGAAGCTTAGCCGTCAAACAAGTACGTAGTAAAGCACGTGGTCGTTTCTGATGCTGGTCTATACTTTATAAAGGGCACCCACTGCACACCGGACCTGACGCGCCACACCCACTGTCCCAGCAACCCGTTTATAATAAAACAATAAATTAATTATTGAGAAAATGTCCTACCCGAAGGAAGGTAAGTCTGTTATTTTGTATAACCCTAGTAAATTATATTAGCATCCACTGTAAATAATACTGCTGTGAAGTTACATGTTTTGCATTTTGACGGCTTAATACCGGCTCATACTCTGCGTATGCGCAGTCTAAATATTTGTTTATGGCCTTGAATTAAAATGATGATGGATCCTTTTTAGTTAGTCCTTTATTGTATAGTCTATAATTTGTGTGTGTATGATGATAATTTTGAAACCTTGATCTTTAAGTGATAAACCATAGATTGTTTGTTAACTAAGTATCTTGAAGAGTAAAATTATAAAGTAGTAGTTATTTAAAATACTTTTTAATTCATAAGTTTGTTTTAGATTGTACTATTTCGACATAAATAAAAATCGATATTAAGTAATTATTTTTTTATATTTATAATACAGAATTTTAAATAACACTTATTTAAAAAAATATTTACTTTTGCAGTTGGCGGCTACAAACTCGGTAACCTTCTTATCGAGGGTAAAACCAAGCAGGTATTCGATTTGCCAGAAAATCCAGGAAATTGTCTTCTCTTGAATAAGGACAGAATAACTGCTGGCGATGGCGTCAAGGCACACGACATGGAAGGCAAAGCAGCTATTTCAAACCAGACAAACGCTAAAGTCTTTGAAATCCTTAAAGCTGCTGGTAAGTTTTTTGCTAATAAAAAAAGTTTAATTAATGGCGGAGGAGCAAACTATTGTTTATATCTATCTCTATCTACATAGAAATTATATTATATTTAGTCTAATGTTTTAAACGGTCATTAATCATGACAGGATATAAATTAACTTAAAAATATATAAGATAATAGGATCAATCCATAAAAAGTCTTAGAGTTTAAGCCAGATTTACACTACAATGCTGGTCACTGCTCGTTCTCATCCAATCTCGGTCTGTTGAAATATACTTATAAAAGAAATAATGAGAATATTCATACTATCGTTCTGATCAATTTCTTATACAATCAAAATTACAAAATTTTTAATTAATGTTAAAATATTTAAACAGACTGGGAAAGAACGTGACCTGCACTATAGTTTGAATCTCCCCTAAAAGTATAACGATAAAGCACAACGTTATCTATTGAGAATTCAAAGTATGAGTTACGAGTTTGAATTTATGTTCTTTTCAAATCGAATATATATATTTTTAAAATTGCATTTTATTTTATGCTAAGGAAAATATAAAAAAATATTTAGATGAATAATATCTAATCTAGCGCGATTGAAGGTTCAAGATACTATTTTAGTTAAATTTGAAATTTGTTTGATGTTTGAATAGTGTTTGCTGAAAACCTTAAAGAGCTATATCTTTTTTTTAACCTATTTTATTTATAGTTTCCCATGATTTATTTCGATTGGTTTATGCTGCTTTGCTCTGATAAGAAATGATTATTTAATTTATAAATGTTATAAAATTCGTACACGTTTATAAATATAATATTTAAAATATAGAGTTGATTTCCATGACCTCAGATATATAACTCATGATAAATTTGTATACGTAACTACATATTATGAAATATTCGCGAAACATGAAATCATATTTTTATTATAGATATGAAACCTTGGTGTCAAATGAACTCTGGTCATTTTGATTACGGCAGATTCTGACCTTTAATTGATTAACATTCAAGACATTCATATCAAGACTTGGTTAAAATTAAACTTATAAAGATGCACAATGCTTTTATGGATATCTATACTTATAATAAATCTGTAGAAAAGTCGTTTCTGTACATTGAAAATA